>RXON01000324.1:0-18979 GCA_009667805.1 Leptobrachium leishanense | reverse complement strand
TCACCTGATTAAATGTTAATTCCTCTGGCGAGGAAATATCCCTCCAATTTTCTTAAAATTAACCCTTCTTTATAAATTGCTTAAAAATGTCATCTGATTTTGACAATCAAAAAGGTTTTGGCGATATTTATTTATTTATAAAGGATTTTACCAGGAAGGATACATTTAGATTTCTCTTGTTTTCAAGTATGTCCTGGGTTCAAGAGCATTGAAATTTTACAGTCGTTACAGCAATACAAAGTAATAAATGCAAGATATTAAGAACAGAACACAAATATACAGATTAACACGGAAAATAAATATGTAAGTAATATAGTTACTATGTTACATGTTTACAGGTGCATTCTGTATATAGTCACTATGTTACATTTTTACAGGTGCATTCTGTATATAGTCACTATGTTACATGTTTACAGGTGCATTCTGTATATAGTCACTATGTTACATTTTTACAGGTGCATTCTGTATATAGTCACTATGTTACATTTTTACAGGTGCATTCTGTATATAGTCACTATGTTACATTTTTACAGGTGCATTCTGTATATAGTCACTATGTTACATTTTTACAGGTGCATTCTGTATATAGTCACTATGTTACATGTTTACAGGTGCATTCTGTATATAGTCACTATGTTACATTTTTACAGGTGCATTCTGTATATAGTACTATGGTTACATTTTTACAGGTGCATTCTGAATATAGTCACTTATGTTACATTTTTACAAGTGCATTCTGTATATAGTCACTATGTTACATGTTTACAGGTGCATTCTGTATATAGTCACTATGTTACATTTTTACAGGTGCATTCTGTACCGAGGTATGCTAGTAAGGAGCTCTTGAGTGACTTAAGACTGGGGGAAGATTTGATGGTGTCTGGAAGGTTATTCCATAACTGCGGTGCTCTGTAGGAAAATGAGGATCGAGCCACTTTCTTTTAGTATTGGGGTATTGCAAGTAAGGTGCAGGTCCTGGATTGGAGGTTATAGGTGGGGATGAGCTGTCCGGTTCGATCAGTTCAGAGTTCAATTCGAACATTGGTGAAAGGTATTTTAATATGATAGGTAGTGTGAATCCACCCCCCCCCATTATAAGTGTCAAACCCTGCAAGTCTTTTACTTGCATAGGATGTTAGCCTGTGGAATTTAGCCATTTCCTTTGTGTGCAGGAAGGGGGTGTGTGAAAAATGTATGCTAGAAAAAGCCATCTCTGAATCAATATAGTAATTTTTGGCTCACTGTTGGTTAAACTCTGACGTAGAAATGTATCTGTATGCTGATTGGCTATAAGTTCTTTGAAATCTAATAAAAGATCTGTCTAAGGAAGGATATTTCAGACAGGACTGACGCTACATTGCTTTGTGGCTGATTTTGTTGTCTCTCATCATGGTGATGCGCCGCGCCCAGTTTTCAACTTTGATATATGAGAAGAAACTAGAAAAGGTTTATTGAAATTTCATAAATGGTAATTATTATAGGGAGTTTGTTTTGTTTGCTTTAAATCCAAATTTATCAGTTGTTGTCTGAAGTGGGATTTGCCATTCAGATGTTATTTATATTTAAGTGTATCTTTACATTTGAATATATCCTTACATTTGCTTGTTCAGATTTTGCGAACTTGCCTCCAGGTTTGGTTTTTGTTTATTTTCCCTGACGTTAAAGCTATGGTTCAGAGCTTGTTGATTTTTTTTAATTTTTTTTTTTTTTTGGTGCAAGGTTGGACTCTTTGTCTTGATTTGTTTTTGTCATTTTATGTATTGTAGTAAAGGAAAATCGTTTGAGGACCTCACGTGTGTTTGAACTCGCCCGCTGCGTTGAGTATTTGTATATGCTGGAAATTGAACTCATAAAAAAAGAAAAGAGATGTTTCTAGTTGTTTTGTCTCCGTTCTGTGTCTATCTTGTACTTCAATTCTGGTGTTTCTGGGTCGTCCATATCTTGTAATTGTGAGAATTTTATTTTAACTGATTGGATTTTCTTCTTGTATATCAACTGATTTAATCTCCCATTGAGAGACAGTTTTTTTTCCTCTTAATTTTTTATTTTTATTTTCTTGCGCGCTGCTGCCATTTTTATTTTTTATTTTGTTTATGGCCATTGATTGCGTCTGCTTATTTAAATGTTTGTCTTACTAACTATTAATATATGTGTTTATCTTTGATTTTGTATTTCGTAGTTTTGATATTATGTTTTTTATATGTAATTTATGTATAGGGACTGCTTTTCGTAAACCAGGTTTCTTTGTTTCTGTGTCATTACTGCCTTGCTTCGTGTATAAAAAAAAAAAGAAGGGGCACAGGAAATGGAGAAGACAATAGGGCTTTACTTTTACAGTGACTTTCAAAAGCGCCTGCTAACTTTTTTTCTTATACATTCATTCTTTCTCTTTGTTCTTTTTTTTATTTAATGAAAAGAAACTCTTTATTTGTAATGTATAATGTTATTATGTGTTTGTATAAGGACTTTTTTCTTTGAATGCTAGTAGTCTTTTAGCAGTGCAAGTTGGATAATGGAATATGTAGTTATTTTTGTTGTTCTGTGAGTATCTATTTGGGATAATTGAACAGTATATACAAATGACATGTGTCTAATGCTTTGAATGACTGTAGTAGCAGTTGAATTCTGGAGCTGTTAGTGCTTTATAAAACTGTAACTGTTGTGGAATTGGGCGCAGTTTGAGTGCTTCGGCGTGCGTACAGTAGTGGAACAGAAGAAAGTAATTATGGGAGCTTTATTTACTGTAAATGGATTATAAATTGATGTATGATATATATATAAAAAATTAGTGTATCAAGGTGATGGGCTCAAAGTTGTACATTTTCCCAAGAGAGGCGTGGTCGGTTATTTTCCTCTGGTCTTCGTTTGAGTCCAGCACTAAGGGATTGACCGCACCTTAAATATAGGTTATATATTTTGCCAAAATGGCTGACTGAGATCATTTACAGTTTTGTAACTTGTATAATGGAATATATATGTAGGTTCATGTTTAGTTGTTTGGAATCTAAGAGGATGAAGTGATATAAAGCTGAAGGATTTGAGTGAAAGTTTAAAGGAAAGCGCCTACAGGTTTAGTAGCGCTGTACAAAGGAATTTAGGCAGATTTCAAATAAGAGAAGGTGGTTTTTTGGTTTTATTTTAGTTGACTAAGGGAGATGGAAGGTTGTAGTTTGGTATCTGAGTATTGTTTGATTTGTTTTCTTTTCTGCAGTGGTAGCCAGATGTCTAGTATTATTTTTTTTATTTTTTTGCTGTCTGATGTTTTTGTCTTTTGGTGTGAAGTGCAATAGCGTATAACTTTGCCTCTATTGCATATTCTTGGAGGGAATAAAACAGGTTGTAAAATAGCTGCACAAACACCTCACGTTTGAATGTTTGTTTTTAACCAATATCCTTAATAAAGATTATTGATGTTTATTAAGAATCTTTTTCTCTGAGCTTCCTCTGAGAACTTTGTGCTAATTAACGCGTCAAGTTTTAAACATGCCCTTCTATACTTTCTTTCCCAGTTCATGATATTTTTGTTGTGTTTTTTTTATTTGAATTGAAGTTCACATTCTTTTCCTAGTCTCCTCCATGTTGTCTCTCTCATGACCCCTCCTCTCCTCCGTGTTGTCTCACTCATGACCCCTCCTCTCCTCCGTGTTGTCTCACTCATGACCACTCCTTTTCTTTGTGTCCAAAAAATGTGTTGCATTGTTTTTCTCCATTTTAAAAGTATTTTAACCATATGAATTTTAAAGTTTTTGACAGGTTAATAATACATTTTTTCCCAAGTTTTTACTTTAGGTGAAAATTACCCATGCATGCCAACTTTGCTCAAGCTAGATGGAAGATTATGCGATACCAATATTGATAAAGATGTTGGAATTGAAGGAAATTTACTCAAACACATTATCATTTCACATTGCAATGTTACATCAACCGGATAATAAGGAATTATCAGACACCAGGCAATAAAACAATCTGATTATCGACAACTCATCAATAAATCATGCTATTTGTAGAAGATCATTGATTTGGAATTACAACTTAAGACATGTCAGTTTTACAAAACTGTTATTTTCAACCAATAAGACAGAAGACAAAGAAGAAGATAATGTATTTTATATTCTGATGTCGTCTAAGTGATAATTATTTTGTGTCTTTTATTATTTTATATTGTTATTTTTGTTGTTTAGTTACAATCAATTTGTTCAAAATTCCCTGACACATTTAGGATTATTGAAGATCACATCCAATTAAAATTAGAGTTCATTAATGTTTTTAGGAACATATAATTTAATGCATTTGCATGAATACATTTCAGGACATATATAGTGGTAAATGGAAGTTTTAATTCGATAAAATTAATGCGGTTTTTATTTTATGTTTTATTTCATTTGAGGATTGGTGTGTTTTATAAACGCCAGGTTTGTTTCACAACACCGAACAAGACTGAATAGGATAGTAATAACAAAAAAAAAAAAGAAAAAAACAATTATATTTAATAAAAGGGTGGAATATGCACTTCGGCTATTTCCCTTTTGAGCCAAAGTTGCGTATATATATATATATTTTTCTCTAACAATGAGTCAGAAGTAGTATAATTTTTTATTGCGTGAGGCCGACAGGCTTCGCGGGGACATTTTGAAATTTATTATCTGTGTCTTTTCTTGTGTAAATTAACATTTTTATTGTTTTCGTGCATTTGAGAGTGACAATGAATGAATGGATGTAGATGATTAGCGGGGTATACCATATTTTCTTTTCTTTTTTATTTTTTTTTATTGTTGCTGAAACCATATCACATCATCAAGAAACCTGACAGTCACAATGACTGCATATGGAACGAATCATGGACATTTTGTGTCAAGGTCAAAGGTCACAGGTAATAAGCAACCAGCGCAAAGAGACAGCTTGTTCAGGAGTCCCTATGGTGGGAGCTCTAATGACATTCAATGATTATGCGTCTCAAGCTGGGATGTTGAAAAAAAAGACCACACCCTGATCTCGCACTGTGGACTATGGTATTAGATTATGGAATATTATTTTTTTTATTTATTTAATCCCCTAGATAAGTTTGAGAAAGGATTTAATTTGTGAAAATGAGAATGTATTTCTTGAATGTGTGTATGAATGCAGGTGTATATGCGTTTTGTGGAGTGAAGCTGAACATAGGAAAACACACAGATATAGATCTGACTCATGTTGATTTATTAGATAAATGAACTTTTACATTCAAGTTATTATACTTTTCTTGTTCGGTGAATTATATTTTGGGAAATGGGAATAAATAGTTATTTAATGTCTAGATTAGGTATTTTTGCCTACGCTCCAAATGTGGTTCGCTGGAAGAGTGAATCTAGATAGATAAGTGTATTTTATGCTCATAAAGGGCATCCTTGGGGAATCCTTTTCGTATATCATACAGGTATTAGGCGAGGATACTATGGCCCCAGGTATAATTAGTTTAATTGTCTAGTTTGTTTCATCCCTTTTTGTGATCACGATTGTATATGTGATCAATGAGACGATTGAAAGGTATTTTAATATGATAGGTAGTGTGAATCCACCCCCCCCCATTATAAGTGTCAAACCCTGCAAGTCTTTTACTTGCATAGGATGTTAGCCTGTGGAATTTAGCCATTTCCTTTGTGTGCAGGAAGGGGGTGTGTGAAAAATGTATGCTAGAAAAAGCCATCTCTGAATCAATATAGTAATTTTTGGCTCACTGTTGGTTAAACTCTGACGTAGAAATGTATCTGTATGCTGATTGGCTATAAGTTCTTTGAAATCTAATAAAAGATCTGTCTAAGGAAGGATATTTCAGACAGGACTGACGCTACATTGCTTTGTGGCTGATTTTGTTGTCTCTCATCATGGTGATGCGCCGCGCCCAGTTTTCAACTTTGATATATGAGAAGAAACTAGAAAAGGTTTATTGAAATTTCATAAATGGTAATTATTATAGGGAGTTTGTTTTGTTTGCTTTAAATCCAAATTTATCAATTGGCAGTTCGAAAGCTCACAAACTTTGAACTTTTTGGGATGTTCACCAAAAGTTCGAAAAAAAATTTAAAACAGGATAAAAAATGTTTAACCCCTTAGTGACCGGGCGGTTTTACACAAATCCGTCCTTTAGTGACCGCTGCTGTTTTTACGTTTCTGCGCTGCTCGTGTTTAGATCAAATTTTCCTCTTACTCGTTTATTCAACCCACACATATTATACACCCTTTTTCCCGCCATTAAATGGACTTTCTAGAAATACCATTATTTCCATCATATCCAATAATTTAATATAAAAAAAATATGAAATATGATGAAAAAAATGGTAAAAACACACTTTTTCGTAATTTAATCCCCTAAAGCTATAACCACCAATAAAGACCCCGGCTAAATAGTTTCCAAATTTTATCCCGAGAATAGAAATACCCAATTTTTACATGTTTTTACCTTTTAACCCTTTCACTGCTGAGCCAGTTCACCTATGTGCGCTGCGCTCATTCTGACTATTTTGTGCTAATTATTTTAGATGACAGCCTAGGTCCTATTTAATTAAACTCCCCCCAGACAAAAAAAACTTTAAAAAAAAAAAACATTTTTTTATTTTATTTAATTTTTTTATTATTTTTGTTTTATTTAATTTGTTTTTTTACATTTTTTTTTAAAACCAAACCTGGTCATGTTTGGTATCATTTGAAAGGCCATAATCAGGCCTTTCAAATGATGGCAAATATGACCATCTAGCTGCCATGGATCGGGAGATAAAGGGATCCTTATGATCCCCTTATCTCTACATGGCAGCTAGAGGGTTAACTGGCCCACTGACATCCTCACACATATGGTGAGGTTGTCAGTGGGTGGGGGGGACCTGGAGGCTAGGCTGACATCCAAGATGTCAGCCCCCCTCCAGGTTTGAATCACGTTTTGGCGCCAATTGGCGCCACAACGTGATCCGGCGGCGAAATGGTTAATGCCATACACCGCTGGAAAGGGAGGCTCTCCCCTCTCCAGCGGTGCAAACGGCATCTCTCTAGCTTCAATGGTTGGGGAGATAGAGGGCTCCGAAGGAGCCCCCCCTCCCCTCCATTGAAACACATGGGGGCACCTTCTGATGACGTCACCACGCAGCGTGGCGACGTCATCAGCCTCGCCTGCCCATGTAAATCACATGGGCAGGCTTCCTCCCTGTCAGATCGACGTGGGATCCGACGAGGGAGGTGAGTATCGGGCGGGAGGGGGATTTGGCGCCGCTGACGTACCCTGTACGTCATCGGGTCTAAGGGAGACCCGAACACAGGACGTACAGGGTACGTCAGCGGTCGGGAAGGGGTTAAAAAATACTAAAAAATCTAGAAATAAAGAGACTCTTTACTGCAGAATATTATAAGCAACGGTTTATTAGATATTGAATTAAAACGGGAATATTTTTAACATTGAAGTCTATGGGATAAAACATTCTTGTTACCCAAAACATCAGGCAGACACGGCCCTCTAATCAGGCACTGTAGAGGGCAGCCTGCAGAGGCCTCCCAAGGATCCCCTTGAGGAGCATTGAGGAGCAAGGAGCATGCGGCCGTCAGATGGCAGAGCTGCGACTGTGCGTGCTAGCCGCCCGGGTGCATATGGCAGAGACAGGCAGCGCAGGGAGGGAGCCACTGCACCTGCTGCCACGGCAGACCCCCACAGTCCCCACCGGGATCCAGGGAGCCCCCACTGACCACCAGGCTAAGGTAAGGCGACTAAAAAAAAAAAATCCGAGGACATTTTTTAATTTTTCCTTCTCTACCTGGCTGAATGTATTTAATTATATATATTAGATACATTCAGCCAGGTAGAGGGGGGTGGCATGTGGGCTGCGTGGGGTCTCAGTCAGTGGCTTTTTTTTGTGTGTATATTTTTAGCTAATTTATAGGGGAAGGTAACGGCAGGTATGATATATATATATAGATAAGATATATATATAAGATAAGATATATATATATATATATGGATATATATATTCTTATAAATATATATATCCAGACTTGTATTACACACACATTTTGGCAACTAATTGCACCCCCTCCATTTGGCTTATCCCTCCAGAAGAAATGTTGAACCCGATAGAGCAGAGAATAATATATATATATTCTCTGCTCTGTAGGGATCAACATTTCTTGTGGAGGGATCAGCCAAATGGGGGGGGCGCATTTAGTTGAGATTGTCCACATGCCACCTCCCCATGTGCGTATTTGTATATATGGTCTGAGGTCTGTGGGTGGGTGTATATATATATCTGTGTATTGATATATACGTATATATAGGTCTGGGTGTTAATATAAAATTTTTGTTTCGGCTCGTTTCGTTCATAATTCGACAATTTTCATTTCGGATCGTTCCGGACGATTTCCGTTTCAGCTCGTTTTTCATATCGACTTTTTTTCGTGATTTTGGACATTTTCGTGTATTTGGTGTGGGAAATGTTTTGCCCCATAGACTTCAATGTTAGAAATATTCCCGTTTTAATTCAATATCTAATAAACCGTTTATTATTATATTCTGTAGTAAATTATTTCTAGATTTTTTAAACCTCACAGTAATGTGCGCCGTGTATTATGAGCATTCAGTATTATATGGGAGTACTGCGTTATGAGTAAGAGTAGTTAAAAAAATTAAAATAAATGTAAAAGTCGGGGGGGTGACACCATGAGTTACCGCACCTGGTTACACCAACCCTAGTGACGCCACTGGCATCTATGGGGCACAACAGACCTGCCAACTAGTTGGCATGTGCGTCATTTGCTGTCGCAGGTTGGCCTTAACCCCTTCACTGCCTAGCTAATTTTTACACTTTTTGCTCATCATCTTTAAACGCGATTTGAAGTCATGTTTTATTATACAGACAAATTATATATCCTTCTTTTCAGCAGATTCAAAATATATCATTATGTGTACAAGTCATATCTAAACCAATAGAAATGGAAAAGCTATTCATTTTTCTAAAAGTAAACAAAATTCCTCAAAAAAGAGACATTTATAGCACATTTTTTAATTTATTTTGCTATTCATAACTTTATTCAAAAAAACATTATATTCAATAAATAAATTCACAATGGGTAAAGATATAAATTGCTAAATTGCTAAACGATAAACGGAAATTATACGATAAATAAAATTGTATATAACGAAACGAGCCGAAATTTTATATCAACATATATATAAGTGTGTTTATCATTGCAGAAACCACCTGCACAACACAGCAATTCGATGAATTGCATCCCAGAGATCCTGTGCCACATTCCCCATAATAAGCTAAAACCTTGTTTGTGAGACCTGAGCGGGCCCCACCGTAGAGCAGGCCATTGTGCTGTTGCTCGTTCTCAGGACCCTCACAAACACCCCCTTGTTTCTCACTATAATTGTAAAGGGTCATCCAGACGTGGACCCCTTGCTTGATGTGCCTAGAGGGGTGTCAGCTATACCCTCCTGACGAGGCCCAAGAAGGCCGAAACAATCGTCGGGGGTTGCTGCACCTCTCGTGCAGGGATGACGTCCTTGGCAGTCAGCACTGGCCACCCTTTCTGGGTGAGAGCAGGCTGATTTGCATATGGAAAATTCATCCCTGTAATGGCACAAGCAAGCTAAAACCTTGTTTGTGAGACCTGAGCGGGCACCCACCGTAGAGCAGGCCATTGTGCTGTTGCTCGTTCTCAGGACCCTCACAAACACCCTTGTTTCTCACATTCCCCATATGCAGCAAGGAACTCTGGGTAGGATATGCAAATGACCTCTGTCTCACTTTTATGCATCCTGGATCTTTACTGTATATACCAAACAACCTGGTACAGCACTCACCAAGACCTGAAAAAAACTTGCCTGGTGCAAAACAATCCTATGGTATATATATATATATATATATATATATATATATATATATATATATATATATATTCGCAATGTAGGATGCACTCCAGGACTCATGTATAGAAAAATAAAAAAATCTTTATTGAAGCGTTTACATATTCATCCGGCGTTTCGGTCCATCTGAGCCTTTATCACACATTTTACATTCACTCAAATCAGTTGGATTGGCACATGGGGCATCCATGTGAGCAGTAACGCCACGTCAAGGCTCCAACCAGGTTACTGTCCATTCACACACCTTTCACATCTGTTTTACTCACTGAATCACACACCTTTCATGCAAGAAGTTAGTAAAAGGGGAGTGGGTGAAGTTAAGGGTCAAAGATGGGAAAAGTGCAGAAACATGGAAGGGGAGAAGAGAAAGATACAAGAGTGCAAAAGGTAAACACAATGAGGATTAGAGGGGGTGCAATAGAAACACCCCCCCATTCACACACCTTTCACATCTGTTTCACTCACTGAATCACACACCTTTCATGAAAGAAGAGAGGTAAGGGGAGTGGGTGAAGTAAAGGGGGCAAAGAAAAGGAAAGATACATGGAAATTGATTCACGCACCATTTATATTTGTCTTCAGATGCTCCTGTCTACATCTGATGTAAGGACATCAGTTTGTTGGGGTGGGGCACCCTATTTTATTCTATGTGGGGTGAATTACATTATAACAGGGGGTGAGTAGTGCATCGGGGAGGGTAGTGCATCAGGGTGGGTAGTGAATCAGGGATGGACCAGGTCCCACACTATTTTCTCAATGGCGGAAAAAAAGGAGGGGTCAGGGGAAGCCAATTCGGAGTATGGCAAAAGCGGTATGTGTATCCACTGGAGCTCTCATACAACTTATAAAGCTTAAGCCATAGCGAGCTCTCTTTTGAAAGGATGCACTGCTTGAAAGCAATACGTCCCTGAAAAAGAAGCAAGGATCATCATCAATTGGCAGGTTTTGGCCTGGAATGTGTAACACTCCTCAAATGTTGCCATAAAATGGTAAAGAACAGGCGCAACTTGTAGATCTGTGATCTGGGTGGTCACGGGGCAACGTATTTGCATTATTGTTATTATGCAAACAACGCAGGAGCAGTAAATATCTGTACAATCCCCATCTGCAGAGTGAGGTCCTGTCTCTGATTAAATCGCTGTCAGAGTCTTCAAAAGAAGATGATTCGATAGAAGATTCGTAATCAGCGCTGGAATCAGAGTCTGACATCATTAGGACGTCAGCTGCTTCCTCAGGCTGAATCGCTTAGCCATAATTTCCTTTTTAAAAATAAATTTATTCTCAAAAAGAAGATTACGCCGTCAGTGTGTTAAATTTGTATATATATATTATATATAAAATATATATGTTTGTGAGTGTGTGATTATACATAAATATTGTTATATATGTCTGTTTGTGTGTGTATGTGTAGGTGTATTCTTTTATATAAAATTCACGTTTCTAAAGCGAAGACAGGACCTCTGCGACACTGTCACCATTCAATCCGCAGGCAGATTGTAGATACAAATGTAATCCGTTATGATTCTGACAGTGTACAGGATGGGATTACAGCACAGCCTACCCACTCCTAGTATTAAATAATTACATAAAAGTCTTCCAAAAATGTTCATTTTTCTCTCACCAGGAAATCCAAGGATGGTGTTTAGATGCAGGTCACATTATTACGTGATACAGCATGCATATATCCTTAATTTTCATCAAATCTCTGGTTGTTGAGGGGTATAAGCAAAAAGCCAATGGGTAGTGAGGCCTCCCTCACCTGACCCACATTTTCTCACTACCCAATGGATTCTGATAAAAACCCTCACATTTATCATTGATAACGTGTATAACCCCCCCCCCCCTCATCCCTTAGCAAAGGGAAGAGGTTTAGGATATCCCCATCCAATTACATAAATGATGTCAGTAAGGAACAGCCTGCCAACTCTTTATTTTAAAATCCTATCTAACATGTAGTTGGTAATGAATGTATGGGGTCTGCATGCAGTAACCATGCAAATATCAATATTTATCCCCTCGGGTGGGTAGAAACCAATGAGTAGTGAGGCCACCCTCACCTGACCCACATTTCCTCACTACCCAAAGGTTTCAGATTAAAATCCAAAGGAACTCAAAGGAAAAAAACAATAGGTAATGAGGCCTCCCTCACCAGATCCACATTTCCTCACTACGATTTGTTTTTTGATTTACCTTTTACCGGGGCGAGGTTTAGTATTCTGTCTCCACGGCAGGTGGGACTGAGCACCGCAGGGTGGCATAGCACGACCCGCTGACATCTATGGAGTTTGACAGGCCTGCTCACTAGTTGGCACATGTGTCAGTTGCTGTCGCGGGACGGCCTGAACTCAGGCTGATCTCCGTTATTTTCATTGAGTCTCTGGTTGTTAAGGAGTATACGCAAAAAGCCAATGGATAGTGAGGCCTCCCTTACCTGACCCACATTTCCTCACCACAAATTGGTTTTTAATTAACCTTTTACCGCAGCAAGCTGTAGTATAAGTTGGTCCTTTGGGTGTCCTGGTGATCTGGGACGTCCTGGTGTTTTAGGGCGTCCTGGTGTTCTGGGATGTCCATGTGTTCTGGAATGTCTTTGTGTTCTGGGACATCCTGATATTCTGGTACTCCTGGTCTTGTGGGACTCCTTTTCTTGTGGTGTTCTGTGCCTCTTGGTCTTACCCTTCATTGTATTATAATCTGTTTCTGGTAATGGGCTATAAGGAAGAATCCAATGGATAGTGAGGCCACCGCAACCACCGCAAACTTTAGTATAGGTAGGTCCACTGTGCTTCCTGGTGATCTGTGCCTCCTGGTGTCCTGGGCCTCCTGGTGTCCTGGGCCTCCTGGTGTTTTTTGACTCCATGACCTATTGTGTTCTGTGCCTCTTGGTCTTCCCCTTTATTGTATTATAATATATGTCATGTAATGGGCTATAAGGAATAATCCAATGTGTAGTGAGGCCACCCTCACCTGACCCACATTTTCTCACCACACAAAGGATTCTGGTTATAACCCAAAGGAAAAAAACAATAGGTAGTGAGGCCTCCCACACCAAACCCGCATTTCCTCACTACGAATTGGTTTTTAATTAACCTTTTACCGCCGCAAGCTGTAGTATAGGTAGGTCCTCTGTGCCTCCTGGTGTTCTGAGCCTCCTGGTGTTTTGGGCCTCCTGGTGTCCTGGGCCTCCTGGTGTCCTGGGCCTCCATGCCCTATGGTGTTCTGGGCCTCTTGGTCTTCCCCTTTATTGTATTATAATCTGTATCAGGTAATGGGCTATAAGGAATAATCCAATGTGTAGTGAGGCCACCCTCACCTGACCCACATTTTCTCACCACACAAAGGATTCTGGTTATAACCCAAAGGAAAAAAACAATAGGTAGTGAGGCCTCCCTCACCAGACCCACATTTCCTCACTACTAATTGTTTTTTAACCTTTTACTGCTGCAAGGTGTAGTATAATTAGGTACTCTGTGCCTCCTGGTCTCTTGTACCTCTTTGTAACCTGAGCCTCGTGGTCTTCTGGGTCTCCTGGAGTTCTCAGCCTCCTGGTCTTGTGTGCCTCCATGTCTTCCCCTTTATTGTATTATAATCTGTGTCTGGTAATGGGCTATAAGGAAGAATCCAATGGGTAGTGAGGCCACCCTCACCTGACCCACATTTTCTCACTACCCAAAGGATTCTGGCTATAACCCAAAAAAAACAATAGGTAGTGAGGCCACCCTCACTAGACCCACATTTCCTCACTATGAATTGTTTTCTAATTGACCTTTTACTGCCGCAAGCTTTTGTATAGATAAGTCCTCTGTGCCTACTGATCCTCTGCGCCTTTGGTGTTTTGGGCCTCCTGATGCCTGGGTCTCCTGGTCTTTGGGTTTTCTGTTATTCTGGAACTCCTGGTGTTCTGGGCCTCCTGGACTTTTGGTCTTCTGATGTTCTGTGCCTCCATGTTTCCTGATGTTCTGTGCCTCCATATCATCTGGTATTTTGAGACACCAGGTGTTCTATGCCTCCTGGTGTTCCTTTGACTCCTGGTGTTCTTTGCCTCCATGTCTTCCCCTTTATTGAATTATAATCTGTGTCTGGTAATGGACTATAAGGAAGAATCCAATGGGTTGTGAGGCCACCCTCATCTGTCCCACATTTTCTCACTACCCAAAGGATTCTGATTATAACCCAAAGGAAAAAAACAATAGATAGTGAGGCCTCCCTCACCAGACCCGCATTTCCTCACTACGAATTGGTTTTTAATTAAACTTTTACCGCCGCAAGCTGTAGTATAGGTAGATCCTCTGTGCCTCCTGGTAATCTGTGCCTCCTGGTGTCCTGGGCCTCCTGGTGTCCTGGGCCTCCTGGTGTTTTTTGACTCCATGTCCTATGGTGTTCTGTGCCTCTTGGTCTTCCCCTTTATTGTATTATAATATATGTCAGGTAATGGGCTATAAGGAATAATCCAATGTGTAGTGAGGCCACCCTCACCTGACCCACATTTTCTCACCACACAAAGGATTCTGGTTATAACCCAAAGGAAAAAAACAATAGGTAGTGAGGCCTCCCTCACCAGACCTGCATTTCCTCACTACAAATTGTTTTAAATTAACATTTTGCCGCCGCAAACTTTAGTATAGGTAGGTCCTCTGTGCCTACTGATCCGCTAGTGTTCCGGACCTCCTGGTGTTCCGGGCCTCCTGGTGTTTTTTGCCTCCTGGTGTTGTGCTGTTTTGTTTCTCCTGGTGTTCTGTGCCTCCATGTCTTCCCCTTTATTGTACTAAAATCTGTGTTTTTTTAATGGGCTATAAGGAAGAATCCGATGGGTAGTGAGGCCTCCCTCACCAGACCCACATTTTCTCACTACGAATTGTTTTTTAATTAAACTTTTACTGCTGCAAGCTTTAGTATAGGTAGGTCCTCTGTGCCTACTTATCCTCTGCGCCTTTGGTGTTTTGAGCGTCCTGGCGTCCTGGGTTTCCTGGTGTTCTGTGTCTCCTGGTGTCCCGAGCCTCCATGTCCTATGGTGTTCTGTGCCTCTTGATCCTCCCCTTTACTGTATAATAATCTGTGTCACGTAATGGGCTATAAGGAAGAATCCAATGGGTAGTGAGGCCACCCTCACCTGACCCACATTTTCTCACTACCTAAAGGATTCTGGATATACCCCAATGGAAAAAACCAATAGGTAGTGAGGCCACCCTCACCAGACCCACATTTCCTCACTATGAATTGTTTTCTAATTAACTTTTTACTGCCGCAATCTTTAGTATAGATAAGTCCTCTGTGCCTACTGATCCTCTGCGCCTTTGGTGTTTTTGGCCTCCTGATGTCCTGGGTCTCCTGGTGTTCTGGGTCTCTTGGTCTTTGGGTTTTCTGGTGTTCTGGGCCTCCTGGTGTTCTGGGCCTCCTGTGGTCCCGAGCCTCCATGTCCTATGGTGTTCTGTGCCTCTTGGTCTTCCCCTTTACTGTATTATAATCTGTGTCAGGTAATGGGCTATAAGGAAGAATCCATTGGGTAGTGAGGCCACCCTCACCTGCCCACATTTTCTCACTACCCAAAGGATTCTGGTTGTAACCCAAAGGAAAAAACCAATAGGTAGTGAGGCCTCCCTCACCAGACCCGCATTTCCTCATTACGAATTGGTTTTTAATTAGCATTTTAGTGCTGCAAACTTTATTATAGGTAGGTCTTCTGTGCCTACTGATCCTCTGGTGTTCCGGGCCTCCTGGTGTTCTGTGCCTCCTGGTCTTGTGGTGTTCTGTTTCTCCTGGTGTTCTGTGCCTCCATGTCTTCCCCTTTATTGTATTATAATCTGTGTTTGGTAATGGGCTATAAGGAAGAATCCAATGGGTAGTGAAGCCACCCTCACCTGACCCACATTTTCTCACTACCCAAAGGATTCTGGTTATAACCCAAAAAAAACAATAGGTAGTAAGGCCACCCTCACCAGACCCACATTGCCTCACTATGAATTGTTTTCTAATTAGCCTTTTACTGCTGGAAGCTTTAGTATAGATAAGTCCTCTGTGCCTACTGATCCTCTGCGCCTTTGGTGTTTTTGGCCTCCTGATGTCCTGGGTCTCCTGGTGTTCTGGGTCTCCTGGTCTTTGGGTTTTCTGGTGTTCTGGAATTCCTGGTGTTCTGAGCCTCCTGGTGTTCTGGGCCTCCTGGTGTACCGTGCCTCCATGTCCTATGGTGTTCTGTGCCACTTGATCTTCCCTTTTACTGTATTATAATCTGTGTCAGGTAATGGGCTATAAGGAAGAATCCAATGGGTAGTGAGGCCACCCTCACCTGACCCACATTTTCTCACTACCTAAAGGATTCTGGATATACCCCAATAGAAAAAACCAATAGGTAATGAGGCCACCCTCACCAGACCCTCATTTCCTCACTACGAATTGGTTTTAATTAACATTTTACCACCGCAAACTTTAGTATAGGTAGGTCCTCTGTGCTTCCTGGATATCTGTGCCTCCTGGTGTTCTGGTTCTCCTGGTTTTTAGGATTTCTGTTGTTCTGGGCCTCCTGGTGTTGTGGGCCTCCTGGTGTCCTGAGCCTCCATGTCCTATGGTGTTTTGGGCCTCTTGGTCTTCCCCTTTACTGTATTATAATATGTGTCAGGTAATGGGCTATAAGGAAGAATCCAATGGGTAGTGAGGCCACCCTCACCTGCCCACATTTTCTCACTACCCAAAGGATTCTGGTTGTAACCCAAAGGAAAAAAACAATAGGTAGTGAGGCCTCCCTCACCAGACCCGCATTTCCTCACTACGAATTGGTTTTTAATTAACATTTTAGCGCCGCAAACTTTATTATAGGTAGGTCTTCTGTGCCTCCTGGTATTGTGGTGTTCTGTTTCTCCTGGTGATCTGTGCCTCCATGTCTTCCCCTTTATTGTATTATAATCTGTGTCTGGTAATGGGCTATAAGGAAGAATCCAATGGGTAGTGAGGCCACCCTCACCTGACCCACATTTTCTCACTACCTAAAGGATTCTGGATATACCCCAATGGAAAAAAACAATAGGTAGTGAGGCCACCCTCACCAGACCCTCATTTCCTCACTACGAATTGTTTTTTAAATAACATTTTACCGCCGCAAACTTTAGTATAAGTAGATCCTCTGTGCCTACTAATCCTCTGGTGTTCCGGGACTCCTTGTGTTCCAGGCCTCCTGGTGTTTTGGGCCTCCTGATGTTGTTGGCCTCGTGATGTTATTTGCCTCCTGATGTTGTTGGCCTCCTGATGTTCTGGGCCTCCTGATGTTCCGGGCCCCCTGATGTTATTCGCCTCCTGATGTTATTTGCATCCTCATGTTCTGGGCCTCCTGATGTTCTGGGCCTCCTAATGTTGTTTGCCTCCTGATGTTGTTTGCCTCCTTATGTTATTTGCCTCTTGATGCTGTTTGCCTCCTGATGTTGTGGGCCTCCTGATGTTGTTTGCCTCCTGATGTTGTTTGCCTACTGATTGTGTTTGCCTCCTGATGTTCTGGGCTTCCTGATGTTCTGGGCCTCCTGATGTTATTGGCGTCCTGATGTTCTGGGTCTCCTGATGTTATTTGCCTCCTGATGTTGTTTGCCTCCTGATGTTGTGGGCCTCCTGATGTTGTTTGCCTCCTGATGGTGTTGGTCTACGGATGGTGTTTGCCTCTTGATGTTCTGGGCTTCCTGATGTTCTGGGCCTCCTGATGTTATTTGCCTCCTGATGTTCTGGGCCTCCTTATGTTGTTTGCCTCCTAATGTTATTTGCCTAATGATGTTCTGGGCCTCCTTATGTTGTTTGCCTCCTAATGTTGTTTGCCTCCTGATGTTCTGGGCATCCTGATGTTCTGGGCCTCCTGATGTTCAGGGCCTCCTGATGGAATTTGCCTCCTGATGGAATTTGCCTCTTGATGGTATTTGCCTCCCGATGTTATTAGCCGCCTGATGGTGTTTGCCTCCTGATGTTATTTGCTTCCTTGATGTTATTTACCTCCTTGATGTTATTTGCCTCCTTGATGTTATTTGCCTCCATTATGTTATTTACCTCCTTGATGTTATTTGCCTGCATGATGTTATTTGCCTCCTTGATGTTATTTACCTCTTTGATGTTATTTGCCTCCTTGATGTTATTTACCTCTTTGATGTTATTTGCCTCCTTGATGTTATTTACCTCTTGATGTTATTTGCCTCCTTGATGTTATTTACCTCCTTGATGTTATTTACCTCATGATGTTATTTGCCTCCTTGATGTTATTTGCCTCCATGATGTTATTTACCTCCTTGATGTTATTTGCCTTCCTGATGTTATTTGCCTCCTTGATGTTATTTGCCTCCTTTATGTTATTTACCTCCTTGATGTTATTTGCCTGCATGATGTTATTTGCCTCCTTGATGTTATTTACCTCTTTGATGTTATTTGCCTCCTTGATGTTATTTACCTCTTTGATGTTATTTGCCTCCTTGATGTTATTTACCTCTTGATGTTATTTGCCTCCTTGATGTTATTTGCCTCCTTGATGTTATTTACCTCCTTGATGTTATTTACCTCCTTAATGTTATTTACCTCCTTGATGTTATTTGACTCCATGATGTTATTTACCTCCTTGATGTTATTTGCCTCCTTGATGTTATTTACCTCCTTGATGTTATTTGCCTCCTTGATGTTATTTACCTCCATGATGTTATTTACCTCCTTGATGTTATTTACCTCCATGATGTTATTTGCCTCCTTGATGTTATTTGCCTCCTTGATGTTATTTGCCTCCATGATGTTATTTGCCTCCTTGATGTTATTTACCTCCATGATGTTATTTGCCTCCTTGATGTTATTTGCGTCCTTGATGTTATTTGCCTCCATGATGTTATTTACCTCCTTGATGTTATTTGCCTCCTTGATGTTATTTACCTCCATGATGTTTTTTCCTCCTTGATGTTATTTGCCTCCTTGATGTTATTTGCCTCCTCGGTGTTATTTACCTCCTCGATGTTATTTGCCTCTTTGATGTTATTTACCTCCATGATGTTATTTGTCTCCTTGATGTTACCTCCATGATGTTATTTGTCTCCTTGATGTTACCTCCTTGATGTTATTTGCCTCCTTGATGTTATTTGTCTCCTTGATGTT
>RXON01000323.1:0-25623 GCA_009667805.1 Leptobrachium leishanense | reverse complement strand
ACAGCCTATCACTCTACTTGGTAATAACCTTCACCCCTTTAACTCATGTGTAGGGTTGTTTATCAGAACTGTTATGAATCTCTTTGTGTTAAGATTTTTATACTCTTTTTGCACTATAATGAATCCATTACTTCGATACAGTAAGCCAAACCTGTGAAATGCTGTAATATGGTACACCTGCACTATGCCCACTGTTTATGCGGACGATGTTTCGAACTACCTTTTACATATCTGTATTACTGCTCCTCTGCCTTGAATAAAAAAAAAAAATCCAAAAAAAAACTCCACGTAATCCCAAAGGGTTCACATACTTTTTCTTGCCACTGTATATAGCAGTGTGTCCCTCTGTATAGTGTAATATATACGGTCGTTCTGTTGCTACCTTTTGGTGGGATTACTCTGAGTTATCATACAGGGTTATTCAAAGAGATTCCGAATTATAGCCGATATGTAACCGAACAGTGAAAATCAGCGTTCAGTTACCTTACTTGGCCATTCGGCTATTCAGAGAGCAGGCAGTTTGCCAAATCCTGGCGAATTGCCTGCACATACGGTGCCTGTTCGAGTGCAGTGAAATCCCCACAGAGAAGCAATGCTTCATCTATTCAGAGAACACATAACAGCAGAGAAAAGTTGACGAATTGCCCTGCTGTTCGGTGGTTTCATTCGACAGGTTTAATCAGGCGAATCCTATAGGCTTCAATGATAAAAATATCCCCGTTTTAATCCAATATCTAATAAACCGTTGATTATAATATTCTGCAGTAAAGAGTCTCTTTATGTTTAGATTTTTTAGGATTTTTTTTAGTCATTCTTCAGTATTTTTTTGCGAAATCATTGGATTATATGTAAATTTCAGACATTTTCGTTCAGTAGTTTCTTTGCAAACAGCGTTTCACTTTTCAAACATTCAAACGTAGGTTTTTTTTTTTTCCACTCCATTCGTCTGCGGTGTCGGCTTTTTCCAGTGGCTGCTCTGTGCTGTGATTGGTGGCTGCTCGGGTTCCTCCGGCGTGTTCGGCAGGGTTAATTCTGCTGTTTTGCGGGTTTTGGTGAGTGTTCGTCAGGCTTGCGGTGGCTTTTCTCTGCACTATGACAGCCCTGTGGTGCTTGCTGAATGCACCGCAGGGTCGCCGAAATAGTATCGCCAAATCGCACCGAATTGAAGAGAACGAAAAGTCACCGAACGTGCAGTGACTTTTCGATTCTCTTTGAATAACCCTGTATGTCTTTTCCAGCTCCCCCTCCCAGGAATGTGTTTCTTATCTATGTATGTGTGAGTGGTCTTGTTGATCTGCCTTGTCATGCAAACACTGCATCATTTATCTGGTTACTGTTACTATGGTATTTAATTACTTAGGAGTGGAGTTTGGCTACAAAGACCAATCTAGCATGTTTTTACTCTGTTACAGATTGTGGTAATTAGGTGATTCTTCTACTTGCGTAACTTCTCGGTTATGTAATGTATTCAGACAGTCTGATGCTCAGGCTGTGATACCTTGGCACTTTATAATTTCATGTCTGATTCACCTGGGGGGGGGGGGGCACCAGAGTAGCTTTCCATTGGTGTATAGCCGCACCTCAGAAAACATATATATATATAATATATTTTTTATTTTTTTCACTCAATGAAGGCGTTCGTGTGTGTAACTGTTCAAACTTCCCAGATATACAGCGTCGTCCTATTTCTGGAGATGCTAGCAAGGATCTTTTCGTGTCCTGGTCCTTAAGCTTCGCCTAAGGACTGGAGAAAGGCACCGGGGGTCCAGCAAGAAAGCGCCCTTAACAGATGTGATCCAGTTGGGGTACTGAGATCTGTTTCATCATTCTAAGTAACTGAAATCCCCTCTCTTCCAAGTCGTCTTCAACACGTCTAGGTGACTAAATTGAGCTGCTGCCATGTGATTGGCTGATTAGCAATTTGTGTTAACAAGCGATTGAACAGGTGTAACTAATAATAAAGTGGCCGGTGAGTATAGGTTAGGGCTGGGTATCAGGGCTCAGTATAATGTATTACACTGTATTATCCAGCAGGGGGCAGTGTATGTATAGAATGAATAATAATGTAGGTTAGGGCTGGGTATCAGGGCTCAGTATAATGTATTACACGGTATTATCCAGCAGGGGGCAGTGTATGTATAGAATGAATAATAATGTAGATTAGGGCTGGGTATCAGAGCTCAGTATAATGTATTACACGGTATTATCCAGCAGGGGGCAGTGTATGTATAGAATGAATAATAATGTAGATTAGGGCTGGGTATCAGAGCTCAGTATAATGTATTACACTGTATTATCCAGCAGGGGGCAGTGTATGTATAGAATGAATAATAATGTAGATTAGGGCTGGGTATCAGAGCTCAGTATAATGTATACACGGTATTATCCAGCAGGGGGCAGTGTATGTATAGAATGAATAATAATGTAGGTTAGGGCTGGGTATCAGAGCTCAGTATAATGTATTACACTGTATTATCCAGCAGGGGGCAGTGTATGTATAGAATGAATAATAATGTAGATTAGGGCTGGGTATCAGAGCTCAGTATAATGTATTACACTGTATTATCCAGCAGGGGGCAGTGTCTGTATAGAATGAATAATAATGTAGGTTAGGGCGGTATCAGAGCTCAGTATAATGTATTACACTGTATTATCCAGCAGGGGGCAGTGTATGTATAGAATGAATAATAATGTAGGTTAGGGCTGGGTATCAGAGCTCAGTATAATGTATTACACTGTATTATCCAGCAGGGGGCAGTGTATGTATAGAATGAATAATATGTAGGTTAGGGCTGGGTATCAGAGCTCAGTATAATGTATTACACTGTATTATCCAGCAGGGGGCAGTGTATGTATAGAATGAATAATAATGTAGGTTAGGGCTGGGTATCAGAGCTCAGTATAATGTATTACACTGTAATATCCAGCAGGGGGCAGTGTATGTATAGAATGAATAATATGTAGGTTAGGGCTGGGTATCAGAGCTCAGTATAGATGTATTACACTGTCTAATATCCAGCAGGGGCAGTGTATGTATAGAATGAATAATATGTAGGTTAGGGCTGGGTATCAGAGCTCAGTATAATGTATTACACTGTATTATCCAGCAGGGGGCAGTGTGGTGTCAGTCAGAGCTTGGTATCAGACAGTGAGCAGCTCCTCTCTATGGCTCCAGCAGGGGGCAGTGTGGTGTCAGTCAGAGCTTGGTATCAGACAGTGAGCAGCTCCTCTCTATGGCTCCAGCAGGGGGCAGTGTGGTGTCAGTCAGAGCTTGGTATCAGACAGTGAGCAGCTCCTCTCTATGGCTCCAGCAGGGGGCAGTGTGGTGTCAGTCAGAGCTTGGTATCAGACAGTGAGCGGCTCCTCTCTATGGCTCCAGCAGGGGGCAGTGTGGTGTCAGTCAGAGCTTGGTATCAGACAGTGAGCAGCTCCTCTCTATGGCTCCAGCAGGGGGCAGTGTGGTGTCAGTCAGAGCTTGGTATCAGACAGTGAGCAGCTCCTCTCTATGGCTCCAGCAGGGGGCAGTGTGGTGTCAGTCAGAGCTTGGTATCAGACAGTGAGCAGCTCCTCTCTATGGCTCCAGCAGGGGGCAGTTGGTGTCAGTCAGAGCTTGGTATCAGACAGTGAGCAGCTCCTCTCTATGGCTCCAGCAGGGGGCAGTGGGTGTCAGTCAGAGCTTGGTATCAGACAGTGAGCAGCTCCTCTCTATGGCTCCAGCAGGGGCAGTGTGGTGTCAGTCAGAGCTTGGTATCAGACAGTGAGCAGCTCCTCTCTATGGCTCCAGCAGGGGGCAGTGTGGTGTCAGTCAGAGCTTGGTATCAGACAGTGAGCAGCTCCTCTCTATGGCTCCAGCAGGGGGCAGTGTGGTGTCAGTCAGAGCTTGGTATCAGACAGTGAGCAGCTCCTCTCTATGGCTCCAGCAGGGGGCAGTGTGGTGTCAGTCAGAGCTTGGTATCAGACAGTGAGCAGCTCCTCTCTATGGCTCCAGCAGGGGGCAGTGTGGTGTCAGTCAGAGCTTGGTATCAGACAGTGAGCAGCTCCTCTCTATGGCTCCAGCAGGGGGCAGTGTGGTGTCAGTCAGAGCTTGGTATCAGACAGTGAGCAGCTCCTCTCTATGGCTCCAGCAGGGGGCAGTGTGGTGTCAGTCAGAGCTTGGTATCAGACAGTGAGCAGCTCCTCTCTATGGCTCCAGCAGGGGGCAGTGTGGTGTCAGTCAGAGCTTGGTATCAGACAGTGAGCAGCTCCTCTCTATGGCTCCAGCAGGGGGCAGTGTGGTGTCAGTCAGAGCTTGGTATCAGACAGTGAGCAGCTCCTCTCTATGGCTCCAGCAGGGGCAGTGTGGTGTCAGTCAGAGCTTGGTATCAGACAGTGAGCAGCTCCTCTCTATGGCTCCAGCAGGGGGCAGTGTGGTGTCAGTCAGAGCTTGGTATCAGACAGTGAGCAGCTCCTCTCTATGGCTCCAGCAGGGGGCAGTGTGGTGTCAGTCAGAGCTTGGTATCAGACAGTGAGCAGCTCCTCTCTATGGCTCCAGCAGGGGGCAGTGTGGTGTCAGTCAGAGCTTGGTATCAGACAGTGAGCAGCTCCTCTCTATGGCTCCAGCAGGGGCAGTGTGGTGTCAGTCAGAGCTGGGTATCAGACAGTGAGCAGCTCCTCTCTATGGCTCCAGCAGGGGGCAGTGTGGTGTCAGTCAGAGCTTGGTATCAGACAGTGAGCAGCTCCTCTCTATGGCTCCAGCAGGGGGCAGTGTGGTGTCAGTCAGAGCTTGGTATCAGACAGTGAGCAGCTCCTCTCTATGGCTCCAGCAGGGGGCAGTGTGGTGTCAGTCAGAGCTTGGTATCAGACAGTGAGCAGCTCCTCTCTATGGCTCCAGCAGGGGGCAGTGTGGTGTCAGTCAGAGCTTGGTATCAGACAGTGAGCAGCTCCTCTCTATGGCTCCAGCAGGGGGCAGTGTGGTGTCAGTCAGAGCTTGGTATCAGACAGTGAGCAGCTCCTCTCTATGGCTCCAGCAGGGGGCAGTGTGGTGTCAGTCAGAGCTTGGTATCAGACAGTGAGCAGCTCCTCTCTATGGCTCCAGCAGGGGGCAGTGTGGTGTCAGTCAGAGCTTGGTATCAGACAGTGAGCAGCTCCTCTCTATGGCTCCAGCAGGGGGCAGTGTGGTGTCAGTCAGAGCTTGGTATCAGACAGTGAGCAGCTCCTCTCTATGGCGCCTTCGATAGCTCAGCTGGTAGAGCGGAGGACTGTAGGAAACACACAGACATCCTTAGGTCGCTGGTTCGATTCCGGCTCGAAGGACTTGTTTTCTTTGCGGCCCAGAAAGGCTGCTGGGGCTGATTGCCTTTTATTTCTCATTTCATGTGGGACGCACACTCACACCAAGCGCACATTCACTTCATACATTCACACATTTCTGGGGCTTTAGGGGTTAAATCTCCCCTTCATGCGCTTTCAGTGCTGGAAGCTCCTGAGAAATGCATCTTCATGTTTTACTCAAATCACCGGCTGTCAGGGCATTCAGAGCCGGGACTGCGCTCACACTGGAGCAATGAATGCTGGGAGCTTTCCTGCAGCTCAGCGTTGGTGGTATAGTGGTGAGCATAGCTGCCTTCCAAGCAGTTGACCCGGGTTCGATTCCCGGCCAACGCAGTGACTTTTTTTTTTTTTGTGTTTGGATAAAGTGTAATGTTAACCAGCATTGTCTGTATTTTTAATTAATTTTAAAACAGATTTAGATTAAGTGAACATTTTTTTATTGGCAGATTAGTGATTCAGACAATATTAGCGGAGCACACGGCAGGGATTCTGCACGCGGCAGGGATTCAGCACACGGCAGGGATTCTGCACGCGGCAGGGATTCTGCACGCGCAGGGATTCAGCACGCGGCAGGGATTCAGCACGCGCAGGGCATTCGCACGCGGCAGGGATTCTGCACGCGGCAGGGATTCTGCACACGGCAGGGATTCTGCACACGCAGGGATTCTGCACACGGCATGGATTCTGCACACGGCAGGGATTCTGCACACGCAGGGATTCAGCACACGGCATGGATTCTGCACACGCAGGGATTCTGCACGCGGCAGGGATTCTGCACGCGGCAGGGATTCTGCACACGGCAGGGATTCTGCACACGCAGGGATTCAGCACACGGCATGGATTCTGCACACGCAGGGATTCTGCACGCGGCAGGGATTCTGCACGCGGCAGGGATTCAGCACGCGGCAGGGATTCTGCACGCGGCAGGGATTCTGCACGCGGCAGGGATTCAGCACGCGGCAGGGATTCTGCACGCGGCAGGGATTCTGCACGCGGCAGGGTTTCAGCACGCGGCAGGGATTCTGCACGCGGCAGGGATTCTGCACACGGCAGGGATTCTGCACACGGCATGGATTCTGCACACGGCAGGGATTCAGCACACGGCAGGGATTCTGCACACGGCACTTTTTGGGAGATCTATGCTAGAAATAAATGGCAAAGATTAACGTTTTACTCAAATAAGCTTTATTGACAGGACCAAATACATTTTAGCACTGGTGTCAGGACAAGATCAAATGGCACGCGGACCTCAGTCACTTCTCTCAAATACCTAGGTATGTGGTTAGACCCAAATCTATCCTTTGGCCCCACATCGAAAAACTCTCATCTAAACTTTACCCCAAACTAGGTGCCCTGTACAGAAACAAATCCTGCCTGAGCCCCGCGGTAACAAAGCAGATTGTACAACAAATGCTTATGCCAGACATTGAATACGGAGATGTAGTGTATGACATTCTGGGTAAACAGTGATATGGGGGGGGGGCTAATAGGTAAATCCATGGACATTATCAGGGGTGAGGGATAATATGGAGGGGGATGGGATCGAGTCAATGGTCTCATGTTCCTCTCACACGAAGATGCAGAGAAAGGTGAAAACCAGGAGAAAACAATCTCTAGACCAAATAGCCGATTTGGAAAGTGAGATAAATGGGATAATTTTTTTGGTTTGGCCATTTTGACCTAGATTTTTCATTTCTCCAGTCATTCTCCTGGTTTTCACCTCTCTCTGAATAACCCTGTCAGTCTGACATTCCTGCTTCTCTCATTCTATAAATCCTGTTTTTCTCTCTCCAGGAGGAGCACAGGACTGGATTATCTGTTCTAAAAATATGTCTTCCCATACCGGGAGTCGAACCCGGGCGCCTGGGTGAAAACCAGGAATCCTAACCGCTAGACCATATGGGAGATGGATGTGTTTACTGATCATTTAGATGTAGAGGAGGTGGGTGAATGAAGGATTGAGTTCTCTCTGGTGGGCCAGTGTGGGCCATAGACCGTGGTGAGTCTGTATACCGGTGCGCACACCTCTTGTGAGGAATACACCTCCCATCTCTTGAAGCGTTATGATACCTCTGGGCCGTGCATTACTAAACAAGATGCAGAAAACATGAAACAGCCCATCTACCACCACAAAAACCATGGAAGCACCCGTGTGACCTGAAACAGCATCCTCAAACCGGTGACCATACATCCATGGACTGTCCTGCTTCTCTCTTCAGGTCAATACAGGTCACTGCTTCATTTATGGCACTTGCCACATTTGAGCTTTCATCTTATGAGTTAATGGTGTGGTTGTGGTGGAGAGATTAAAGTGGTTTGTGGTGGTGCCGGTGAAAGAGGATTGTAGGGGCAGGCTAGGAGGTGACAGATGTGGAGAATGAGGAAATGATCTGGTTGAGGTGGAGTCTGCAAGAAGCATGGTGGATGAACGAGGACTGATATACGACATGTTATAATGATACACACAGGAAGGAGACGCCTGAATGAAGAATGTGATCAGCAGCGACATATAGAATATTATAATGACACACGCAGGAAGGAGACGCCTGAATGAAGAATGTGATCAGCAGCGACATATAGAATATAATGACACACGCAGGAAGGAGACGCCTGAATGAAGAATGTGATCAGCAGCGACATATAGAATATTATAATGACACACGCAGGAAGGAGACGCCTGAATGAAGAATGTGATCAGCAGCGACATATAGAATATTATAATGACACACGCAGGAAGGAGACGCCTGAATGAAGAATGTGATCAGCAGCAGCGACATATAGAATATAATAATGACACACGCAGGAAGGAGACGCCTGAATGAAGAATGTGATCAGCAGCGACATATAGAATATTATAATGACACACGCAGGAAGGAGACGCCTGAATGAGGAATGTGATCAGCAGCAGCGACATATAGAATATTATAATGACACACGCAGGAAGGAGACGCCTGAATGAAGAATGTGATCAGCAGCGACATATAGAATATTATAATGACACACGCAGGAAGGAGACGCCTGAATGAAGAATGTGATCAGCAGCGACATATAGAATATTATAATGACACACGCAGGAAGGAGACGCTGAATGAATGAGAATGTGATCAGCAGCAGCGACATATAGAATATTATAATGACACACGCAGGAAGGAGACGCCTGAATGAAGAATGTGATCAGCAGCAGCGACATATAGAATATTATAATGACACACGCAGGAAGGAGACGCCTGAATGAAGAATGTGATCAGCAGCGACATATAGAATATAATGACACACGCAGGAAGGAGACGCCTGAATGAGGAATGTGATCAGCAGCAGCGACATATAGAATATTATAATGACACACGCAGGAAGGAGACGCCTGAATGAGGAATGTGATCAGCAGCAGCGACATATAGAATATTATAATGACACACGCAGGAAGGAGACGCCTGAATGAAGAATGTGATCAGCAGCGACATATAGAATATTATAATGACACACGCAGGAAGGAGACGCCTGAATGAAGAATGTGATCAGCAGCGACATATAGAATATTATAATGACACACGCAGGAAGGAGACGCCTGAATGAAGAATGTGATCAGCAGCGACATATAGAATATTATAATGACACACGCAGGAAGGAGACGCCTGAATGAAGAATGTGATCAGCAGCGACATATAGAATATTATAATGACACACGCAGGAAGGAGACGCCTGAATGAAGAATGTGATCAGCAGCGACATATAGAATATTATAATGACACACACAGGAAGGAGACGCCTGAATGAAGAATGTGATCAGCAGCGACATATAGAATAATATAATGATACACGCAGGAAGGAGACACCTGAATGAAGAATGTGATCAGCAGCGACATATAGAATATTATAATGATACACACAGGAAGGAGACGCCTGAATGAGGAATGTGATCAGCAGCGACATATAGAATATTATAATGACACACGCAGGAAGGAGACGCCTGAATGAAGAATGTGATCAGCAGCGACATATAGAATATTATAATGACACACACAGGAAGGAGACGCCTGAATGAGGAATGTGATCAGCAGCAGCGACATATAGAATATTATAATGACACACGCAGGAAGGAGACGCCTGAATGAAGAATGTGATCAGCAGCGACATATAGAATATTATAATGACACACACAGGAAGGAGACGCCTGAATGAAGAATGTGATCAGCAGCGACATATAGAATATTATAATGACACACACAGGAAGGAGACACCTGAATGAAGAATGTGATCAGCAGCGACATATAGAATAATATAATGATACACACAGGAAGGAGACGCCTGAATGAAGAATGTGATCAGCAGCGACATATAGAATAATATGACACACACAGGAAGGAGACGCCTGAATGAAGAATGTGATCAGCAGCGACATATAGAATATTATAATGACACACACAGGAAGGAGACGCCTGAATGAGGAATGTGATCAGCAGCAGCGACATATAGAATATTATAATGACACACGCAGGAAGGAGACGCCTGAATGAAGAATGTGATCAGCAGCGACATATAGAATAATATAATGACACACACAGGAAGGAGACGCCTGAATGAAGAATGTGATCAGCAGCGACATATAGAATAATATAATGATACACACAGGAAGGAGACGCCTGAATGAAGAATGTGATCAGCAGCGACATATAGAATGTTATAATGACACACACAGGAAGGAGACGCCTGAATGAGGAATGTGATCAGCAGCGACATATAGAATATTATAATGACACACACAGGAAGGAGACGCCTGAATGAAGAATGTGATCAGCAGCGACATATAGAATATTACAGGACAAAACAAACCTAAAATTAACGCGCCTAGCTTCTCCCCGCATCACCTCTTCCCATGATAGACTGCAGGATTTCTCACGCGCAGCCCCCACTCTCTGGAACGCTCTCCCTCGTACTGTCAGACTTTCCCCTAACTTCTCTTCCTTCAAACGCTCCCTGAAAACGTTCCTATTTAGGGAAGCCTACCACCCAACTCACTGACACAACCATCAATCACTCTCACCTTACAGTCCTCTCCTCCTGTTTCCAACCCCAACCCTCCCAGATTGTGAGTTCCTACGGGAATAGGGCCTCATCTCCTCCTGTACTGTTTGTCAAATGTTGTTCAATGTATTGTAACCCTGTCTATACTGTGCTTATTGTACAGCGCTGCAGAATATGCTGGCGCTTTATAAATAAAGAATAATAATAACAAATAAGTTCGATACACAGGGAATGATAAGGAAAGCGGTTGTTGCTCAGGAGCTTACATTGTAAGAGGAGGGGGGTGACACAGGAGGTGGGGGAAATTGAATAATGACAGCTAGGAATGTTTATTAAATGACTGAGTTTATATAATAAAACTATTCTAATTTATTATGGAGATAAAGATATTGATTTTCTATCGAAATGAAATAGGTTTTAAAAAAAGTCACACTATGTTTCTGCCCGGTCTCGTACCGGGGACCTTTCGCATGTGAGGCGAACGTGATAACCACTACACTACAGAAACTCAGTGCTGGTGGTAGAGGATGATGACCTCACTCATGTCTATTTATGTGGAAGAACACACCACCGGGGAGGAGATTGTTGGTTTGTGTTGACGTGTGACGGTCTTAGTGTGTGCTTTTGTGTAATTCCAGGAACCCACCCTCTGTGTCTGACCTTCCCGCATCCCATGTGACACCAATCACACGCGGAGGTCTCGGTGACATATCCTACTCCCAGCAGTTGACTTGGATTCAATTCCCGGCCAAAGCAATAAGAGGTTATCATTTTAAATATCTAATGTAACAAAAATCCTTTTCCTTCTGCCCGAGAATGGATTTTCATTTGATATTTTACTCAACTTTGAGTGTAAGGTGTGTAAAGATATCGGGGTTCAGGTGATAGGGTTTTAGTTGCATGTTTTGGAGCTCACTTAGAGATTCGAGCTCAATTCAACCCTTTGTGTTCTGTGCAGACAAGGTGCGATAGTGCAGCGAGACTGAATAAATCAATATATAAATCATTGCGTCACATGGGACGGATTATAAAGGGATTAATGAATAAATGGATATAAATCATTGTGTCACATGGGACGGATTATAAAGGGATTAATGAATAAATGGATATAAATCATTGGGTCACATGGGACGGATTATAAAGGGATTAATGAATAAATGGATATAAATCATTGCGTCACATGGGACGGATTATAAAGGGATTAATGAATAAATGGATATAAATCATTGCGTCACATGGGACGGATTATAAAGGGATTAATGAATAAATAGATATAAATCATTGCGTCACATGGGACGGATTATAAAGGGGATTAATGAATAAATCGATATAAATCATTGCGTCACATGGGACGGATTATAAAGGGATTAATGAATAAATGGATATAAATCATTGGGTCACATGGGACGGATTATAAAGGGATTAATGAATAAATCAATATAAATCATTGTGTCACATGGGACAGATTATAAAGGGATTAATGAATAAATGGATATAAATCATTGCGTCACATGAGACGGATTATAAAGGGATTAATGAATAAATGGATATAAATCATTGCGTCACATGGGACGGATTATAAAGGGATTAATGAATAAATGGATATAAATCATTGCGTCACATGGGACGGATTATAAAGGGATAATGAATAAATGGATATAAATCATTGCGTCACATGGGACGGATATATAAAGGGATTAATGAATAAATCAATATAAATCATTGTGTCACATGGGACAGATTATAAAGGGATTAATGAATAAATGGATATAAATCATTGCGTCACATGGGACGGATTATAAAGGGATTAATGAATAAATGGATATAAATCATTGCGTCACATGGGACGGATTATAAAGGGATTAATGAATAAATGGATATAAATCATTGTGTCACATGGGACGGATTATAAAGGGATTAATGAATAAATGGATATAAATCATTGTGTCACATGGGACAGATTATAAAGGGATTAATGAATAAATCAATATAAATCATTGTGTCACATGGGACGGATTATAAAGGGATTAATGAATAAATGGATATAAATCATTGTGTCACATGGGACGGATTATAAAGGGATTAATGAATAAATGGATATAAATCATTGCGTCACATGGGACAGATTATAAAGGGATTAATGAATAAATCAATATAAATCATTGTGTCACATGGGACGGATTATAAAGGGATTAATGAATAAATGGATATAAATCATTGCGTCACATGGGACGGATTATAAAGGGATTAATGAATAAATCAATATAAATCATTGCGTCACATGGGACGGATTATAAAGGGATTAATGAATAAATGGATATAAATCATTGTGTCACATGGGACGGAATATAAAGGGATTAATGAATAAATCAATATAAATCATTGTGTCACATGGGACAGATTATAAAGGGATTAATGAATAAATCAATATAAATCATTGCGTCACATGGGACGGATTATAAAGGGATTAATGAATAAATGGATATAAATCATTGTGTCACATGGGACGGAATATAAAGGGATTAATGAATAAATCAATATAAATCATTGTGTCACATGAGACGGATTATAAAGGGATTAATGAATAAATGGATATAAATCATTGCGTCACATGGGACGGATTATAAAGGGATTAATGAATAAATCAATATAAATCATTGTGTCACGTGGGACGGATTATAAAGGGGATTAATGAATAAATAAAGCATTGTTGGCAGCGGTGGCATTTGAACCCACGCCTCCGAAGAGACTGGAGCCTTAAAGGGATACTCTAGGCAACATGACCCCCTAGCCTTTTTTGGGTGGTGACGATGCCCTGAGTATGCCCTTGTCTTTCCCCCCTCCCTCCGCTCAGCCGATTGACTAAAACAGCTCAGAGACGTGGAGGACTTTCCTCCGCCCTCCCAGCTGTCAGTCAGCAGAGTGGGATTCAAATTTCCCGCTTCTGGCAACTATTGCCGAGTAGGAGATGTCATTGCGCTTTTAGCGTGATCACGTCTCCAACTCGCCACAGTACCTGGCGGGAGCGAGCCGCCAGCATAGTCTGCGATTAGTGTTGCGCGCATCCTCTTGCGCGTAACACTAAATCAAAGAAGAAGAGGAGGAAGCCTGCTGATTGGCTGGTTTATGTGAGAGGCGCGCATGCGCGCTTCTCACGTAAATCATTAGCCAAGTTCAATATTTTCAGGACGGGAGCGGAAGAGGAGGGAGGGGAGTGTAAAAAAAAATTAAAAAAAAAAAGACGCCGTTGGAAACAAGTGGTTTTTAGGGTAAGTATTACATTAAAAAATAATTATATATACACACACACAATAACAAGGTAGGGAATAGGTTTATTTTAATGTAAAAATAATGTATTTATAGCCTAGAGGGTTCCTTTAATCCTTTAGACCGCTCGGCCACGCTACCACATGCAGCACAGAGCAAACCATGTGACCGAAACCAATGGCGGTCACTTCACACACACAATTCATTCCATAGCTGAGTGGGACAAACCATGTGAGAGAATCTAGTAGGGGGTCATATTCATAGACACATTAGTGAATGGGACAAACCATGTGACAGGAACCACAGTTAGTATCTGTTACATTAAGGGCTGTGAAACTCTGTCCCCCAGAGGCATCTGAACTACAAGTCCCATGATTCTCTAACCATCTATTGCGTTGAAAGAATTCAGGGAATTGTAGGCATCAACAGCCAGGGTTGGATTCACATCTCTCAGGAGCACACCCCCCCCCCCAAAAAATACCTGCCAAAACTGGAGAAACACTTTAATTTTTAAGGGTTTTTTTGGGGGGGAGGGATTACACATTTTTAAAAAAATCACATCAAAAGAAGGGGCAGAATCTGCTGTCTAATAACCAAGCAATAATGAAGCAGAAATACTAACCTAACCCTAACACAAACCAGCAGAAATACGAACCCTAACCCTAACACAAACCAGCAAAAATACTAACCTAACCCTAACACAAACCAGCAAAAATACTAACCTAACCCTAACACAAACCAGCAAAAATACTAACCTAACCCTAACACAAACCAGCAGAAACACTAACCTAACCCTAACACAAAGCAGCAGAAACAGTAACCTAACCCGAACACAAACCAGCAGAAATACCAACCTAACCATAACAAGCAGATATACCATCCGAACGCTAAAACAAGAATAGTAACCTAACCCCAAAACAAGCTGAGATAGTAACCTGTCACGCTGGCGGCACCAGGCTTGTGCCATGGTGAGGCCCTGATTCAGGTGAAAAGCCCCTTTATGCAGAGATACTACTGCAGATACGAAGTTGACAAAAAACAACACAGGGTTAACCAGAGACCTCTGCACGGCAATACCCAAAGAATCCCTTATCGGACAGGCCGGTGTTTAGGGTAGCCGGATCTAAGCTATAAGAAATAATACCACAGAGCCATGCAGAGTCTAGGATATACAGAGGTAGTAGGCGATCAATAACAATAGTACAGTCTAGGAACATACACAAGCATTGTCATAGGAAAGCCAGGGGTCAGAAAGCCAGAGAGAGTTCGATATCCAGATTCCAGGGTTCATCGCCAGAAGGGTTGTCACACAAGCCAATAATTGGTACACGGGTAATCAGTATAAACAAAAGAACAAAACACAGCAGAGGAAAACCAACACAGGAATAACTGGAAATAAATCAGAAACACAGTGGCAGGAGTAACTGACAGACAGGGGAAACGGGACCAAATGTATATAATCAAAAACTATACAAAATGAACAGCAGGCAGCGCTCAGGATACAACACAAACCACAGAATCAATCAGGAAAGGGAAAATCATGGAGCATTGCACTATGGGCGCATTGCTCTTAAATTGGGAGGAGATCAAAGACAGACAGGTGAGCTGACAGCAGAAACCATTAACCCCTGAGCTGCAACCCAGGAACAGCAACACAGAAAAAGGAAGTAAACTTCATACAGATGACAGGGCTGGGAACAGGACGCTAACCCTAAAACAAGAAGAGTAACCTAACCCTAAACCAAGCAGAACTAGTAACCTAACCCTAAAACAAGAATAGTAACCTAACCCTAAAACAAGAATAGTAACCTAACCCTAAAACAAGAAGAGTAACCTAACTCTAAAACAAGAAGAGTAACCTAACCCTAAAACAAGCATAAATAGTAACCTAACCCTAAACCAAGCAGAAATAGTAACCTAACCCTAAAACAAGAATAGTAACCTAACCCTAAGTCTAGGGTCAGACTAACGCATTGTTCGCGTTGTCCATGAAAAAGTGCGTTCGAACGAATGGACGTATTTTTTCACGGAATACGTGATAGCGGTCATATGATGCGCATTTTCGTTGTGATTTTGTACGGATCATCAATAAAACACTTTTTGTGTCTGGAGATTATGTTGGCCGGACATTAGCAGCATCTGACATCTCCTACACACACACACGCCGCTATGCGGACGCAGCGCACTCTGTATGTCAGTACTAGAGGTTTGACGTTCTTGAAAAAATACGTTCGTTTGCCACTTGCGTTGCGCAGCTGCACTTTTGTGTGGCCGTTCTTCGTATGCTGCCCATCATTGGACGTCATTTGCTGCTAGCACGGCCGTGATTTAGTGCTGCTAAACGCACGTCGATACTGCGTTAGTCTGACCCTAGCCTAAAACAAGAATAGTAACCTAACCCTAAAACAAGCAGAAATAATAACCTAACCCTAAAACAAGCAGAAATAATAACCTAACCCTAAAACAAGCAGAAATAATAACCTAACCCTAAAACAAGCAGAACTAGTAACCTATCCCTAAAACAAGAATAGTAACCTAACCCTAAATCTAGCAGAAATAGTAACCTATCCCTAAAACAAGAATAGTAACCTAACCCTAAATCAAGCAGAAATAGTAACCTAACCCTAAAACAAGCAGAAATAGTAACCTAACCCTAAAACAAGCAGAAATAGTAACCTAACCCTAAAACAAGCAGAAATAGTAACCTAACCCTAAAAAAGCAGAAATAGTAACCTAACCCTAAAACAAGCAGAAATAGTAACCTAACCCTAAAACAAGCAGAAATAGTAACCTAACCCTAAAAAAGCAGAAATAGTAACCTAACCCTAAAATAAGCAGAAATAGTAACCTAACCTTAAAACAAGCAGAAAGTGACCTAACCCTAAAACAAGAATAGTAACCTAACCCCAAGATGCCAGCCCTGCCTCGGGGACCAAACCTCTCCCTCTGCTGACATCATCACACATGATTCCCCCCCAAAATGGGCAGGGAATTCCTTATGGAGGAGATACAGGGGCCCTTTGGTACCCCCACCCGGGATCTCCCGACCGATAATAGGGTCATGTAAGGTAACATTGGAAATGTAGGAGCATGACCAGTGATATGTAAGGCTAGGGTCAGACGAACGCACGTGCTGCCGCACTTGATCACGGCCGTAGCAGCAGCAAATGATGGGCAATGTACGAAGAACGGCCGCACAAAAGTGCGGCCGCGCAACACAAGCGGCAAACAAACGCATTTTTTTCGAGAACGCGATACCGCTAGTTCTGACGTACAGAGTGCGCTGCGTCCGCTAGCGGCGTGTGTGCGTGATTAGGAGACGTCAGACGCTGCTAATGTCCGGCCAACATAACCTCCAGACGCAAAAGGTGTTTTATTGATGATCCGTACAAAATCACGGACGAAAATGCGCATCGTATGACCGCTATCGCGTATTTCGTGAAAAAATACGTCCATTCGTTCAAACGCACTTTTTCACGGACTACGCAAAAAATGCGTTAGTCTGACCCTAGCCTAAAAAGAAAATGTATTTTTTTTCTTTTCTAACGCAGCAGTATTGTTGGCTTTTCAGTTCTAGTATCAAAGCAGCAAGGATACATGTGGACTTCCCCTACACGTTGTCCGCAGTCAAAGGTTTAACACGTGCCTGGTTGATAAGATGGGTTATGTCCCTTTAAGGCTAGGGTCAGACGAACGCAGTTTTAACGTGCGTTTAGCCGCACGAAATCACGGCCGTGCTAGCAGCAAATGACGTCCAATGCCGGGCAGCATACGAAGAACGGCCGCACGAAAGGTCGTCCGTGCAAAGCAAGTGGCAAACGAACGCATTTTTTCGAGAACGTCAACCCGCTAGTACTGACGTACAGAGTGCGCTGCGTCCGCATAGCGGCGTGTTTGCGTGATTGGGAGACGTCAGACGCTGCTAATGTCCGGCTAACATAACGTCCAGACGCAAAAAGTGTTTTATTGATGATCCGTACAAAATCACGAACGAATATGCGCATCGTCTGACCGCTATCGCGTATTTCATGAAAAAATACGTCCGTTCGTTCGACCGCACTTTTCCACGGACGACGCGAAAAATGCGTTCGACTGACCCTAGTCTTAGCAGTGTCTTTGTCTCCTCAACTGTTGCTCAGCAAAGTAATAAAAGATGATCTGATCATTTGTCTAGAAATCTGATATGGAATCTATGGGGGATCCTAAGAATCACAGACCCCAACTGTGTTAAGCTCCTGCTGCTGACGGGTGTCAAAAAAATGGTGCTGTGAGCGGTCTGTGCTGTAACAAGCAGTCAGTGCCATGATAGTACCAGGGGGTGGGGGGGGGGGCATGAGGCGGCTTCCAGTGCTGGGAGTAAACCGTTATCATTATGGCTGTAACTCCATGAGCTGCTGTATAATGCGATTTCCCTGCACAGTATGTGTGTGATCCAGCAGAGGGCGCTGCGAGCCAGTGAATGGAGTCAGACAGTGAGCAGCTCCTCTCTATGGCTCCAGCAGGGGGCAGTGTGGTGTCAGTCAGAGCTTGGTATCAGACAGTGAGCAGCTCCTCTCTATGGCTCCAGCAGGGGGCAGTGTGGTGTCAGTCAGAGCTTGGTATCAGACAGTGAGCAGCTCCTCTCTATGGCTCCAGCAGGGGGCAGTGTGGTGTCAGTCAGAGCTTGGTATCAGATAGTGAGCAGCTCCTCTCTATGGCTCCAGCAGGGGGCAGTGTGGTGTCAGTCAGAGCTTGGTATCAGACAGTGAGCAGCTCCTCTCTATGGCTCCAGCAGGGGGCAGTGTGGTGTCAGTCAGAGCTTGGTATCAGACAGTGAGCAGCCCCTCTCTATGGCTCCAGCAGGGGGCAGTGTGGTGTCAGTCAGAGCTTGGTATCAGACAGTGAGCAGCTCCTCTCTATGGCTCCAGCAGGGGGCAGTGTGGTGTCAGTCAGAGCTTGGTATCAGACAGTGAGCAGCTCCTCTCTATGGCTCCAGCAGGGGGCAGTGTGGTGTCAGTCAGAGCTTGGTATCAAACAGTGAGCAGCTCCTCTCTATGGCTCCAGCAGGGGGCAGTGTGGTGTCAGTCAGAGCTTGGTATCAGACAGTGAGCAGCTCCTCTCTATGGCTCCAGCAGGGGGCAGTGTGGTGTCAGTCAGAGCTTGGTATCAGACAGTGAGCAGCTCCTCTCTATGGCTCCAGCAGGGGGCAGTGTGGTGTCAGTCAGAGCTTGGTATCAGACAGTGAGCAGCTCCTCTCTATGGCTCCAGCAGGGGGCAGTGTGGTGTCAGTCAGAGCTTGGTATCAGACAGTGAGCAGCCCCTCTCTATGGCTCCAGCAGGGGGCAGTGTGGTGTCAGTCAGAGCTTGGTATCAGACAGTGAGCAGCTCCTCTCTATGGCTCCAGCAGGGGGCAGTGTGGTGTCAGTCAGAGCTTGGTATCAGACAGTGAGCAGCTCCTCTCTATGGCTCCAGCAGGGGGCAGTGTGTGTCAGTCAGAGCTGGTATCAGACAGTGAGCAGCCCCTCTCTATGGCTCCAGCAGGGGGCAGTGTGGTGTCAGTCAGAGCTTGGTATCAGACAGTGAGCAGCTCCTCTCTATGGCTCCAGCAGGGGGCAGTGTGGTGTCAGTCAGAGCTTGGTATCAGACAGTGAGCAGCTCCTCTCTATGGCTCCAGCAGGGGGCAGTGTGGTGTCAGTCAGAGCTTGGTATCAGACAGTGAGCAGCTCCTCTCTATGGCTCCAGCAGGGGGCAGTGTGGTGTCAGTCAGAGCTTAGTATCAGACAGTGAGCAGCTCCTCTCTATGGCTCCAGCAGGGGGCAGTGTGGTGTCAGTCAGAGCTTGGTATCAGACAGTGAGCAGCTCCTCTCTATGGCTCCAGCAGGGGCAGTGTGGTGTCAGTCAGAGCTTGGTATCAGACAGTGAGCAGCTCCTCTCTATGGCTCCAGCAGGGGGCAGTGTGGTGTCAGTCAGAGCTTGGTATCAGACAGTGAGCAGCTCCTCTCTATGACTCCAGCAGGGGGCAGTGTGGTGTCAGTCAGAGCTTGGTATCAGACAGTGAGCAGCTCCTCTCTATGGCTCCAGCAGGGGGCAGTGTGGTGTCAGTCAGAGCTTGGTATCAGACAGTGAGCAGCTCCTCTCTATGGCTCCAGCAGGGGGCAGTGTGGTGTCAGTCAGAGCTTGGTATCAGACAGTGAGCAGCTCCTCTCTATGGCTCCAGCAGGGGGCAGTGTGGTGTAAGTCAGAGCTTGGTATCAGACAGTGAGCAGCTCCTCTCTATGACTCCAGCAGGGGGCAGTGTGGTGTCAGTCAGAGCTTGGTATCAGACAGTGAGCAGCTCCTCTCTATGGCTCCAGCAGGGGGCAGTCTGGTGTCAGTCAGAGCTTGGTATCAGACAGTGAGATGCTCCTCTCTATGGCTCCAGCAGGGGGCAGTGTGGTGTCAGTCAGAGCTGGGTATCAGACAGTGAGCAGCTCCTCTCTATGACTCCAGCAGGGGGCAGTGTGGTGTCAGTCAGAGCTTGGTATCAGACAGTGAGCAGCTCCTCTCTATGGCTCCAGCAGGGGGCAGTGTGGTGTCAGTCAGAGCTTGGTATCAGACAGTGAGCAGCTCCTCTCTATGACTCCAGCAGGGGGCAGTGTGGTGTCAGTCAGTCAGAGCTTGGTATCAGACAGTGAGCAGCTCCTCTCCATGGCTCCAGCAGGGGGCAGTGTGTGTGTCAGTCAGAGCTTGGTATCAGACAGTGAGCAGCTCCTCTCTATGGCTCCAGCAGGGGGCAGTGTGGTGTCAGTCAGAGCTTGGTATCAGACAGTGAGCAGCTCCTCTCTATGGCTCCAGCAGGGGGCAGTGTGTGGTGTCAGTCAGAGCTTGGTATCAGACAGTGAGCAGCCCCTCTCTATGGCTCCAGCAGGGGGCAGTGTGGTGTCAGTCAGAGCTTGGTATCAGACAGTGAGCAGCTCCTCTCTATGGCTCCAGCAGGGGGCAGTGTGGTGTCAGTCAGAGCTTGGTATCAGACAGTGAGCAGCTCCTCTCTATGGCTCCAGCAGGGGGCAGTGTGGTGTCAGTCAGAGCTTGGTATCAGACAGTGAGCAGCTCCTCTCTATGGCTCCAGCAGGGGGCAGTGTGGTGTCAGTCAGAGCTTGGTATCAGACAGTGAGCAGCTCCTCTCTATGGCTCCAGCAGGGGGCAGTGTGGTGTCAGTCAGAGCTTGGTATCAGACAGTGAGCAGCTCCTCTCTATGGCTCCAGCAGGGGGCAGTGTGGTGTCAGTCAGAGCTTGGTATCAGACAGTGAGCAGCTCCTCTCTATGGCTCCAGCAGGGGGCAGTGTGGTGTCAGTCAGAGCTTGGTATCAGACAGTGAGCAGCTCCTCTCTATGACTCCAGCAGGGGGCAGTGTGGTGTCAGTCAGAGCTTGGTATCAGACAGTGAGCAGCTCCTCTCTATGGCTCCAGCAGGGGGCAGTGTGGTGTCAGTCAGAGCTTGGTATCAGACAGTGAGCAGCTCCTCTCTATGGCTCCAGCAGGGGGCAGTGTGGTGTCAGTCAGAGCTTGGTATCAGACAGTGAGCAGCTCCTCTCTATGGCTCCAGCAGGGGGCAGTGTGGTGTAAGTCAGAGCTTGGTATCAGACAGTGAGCAGCTCCTCTCTATGACTCCAGCAGGGGCAGTGTGGTGTCAGTCAGAGCTTGGTATCAGACAGTGAGCAGCTCCTCTCTATGGCTCCAGCAGGGGGCAGTCTGGTGTCAGTCAGAGCTTGGTATCAGACAGTGAGATGCTCCTCTCTATGGCTCCAGCAGGGGCAGTGTGGTGTCAGTCAGAGCTGGGTATCAGACAGTGAGCAGCTCCTCTCTATGACTCCAGCAGGGGGCAGTGTGGTGTCAGTCAGAGCTTGGTATCAGACAGTGAGCAGCTCCTCTCTATGGCTCCAGCAGGGGCAGTGTGGTGTCAGTCAGAGCTTGGTATCAGACAGTGAGCAGCTCCTCTCTATGACTCCAGCAGGGGGCAGTGTGGTGTCAGTCAGAGCTTGGTATCAGACAGTGAGCAGCTCCTCTCCATGGCTCCAGCAGGGGGCAGTGTGGTGTGTCAGTCAGAGCTTGGTATCAGACAGTGAGCAGCTCCTCTCTATGGCTCCAGCAGGGGGCAGTGTGGTGTCAGTCAGAGCTTGGTATCAGACAGTGAGCAGCTCCTCTCTATGGCTCCAGCAGGGGGCAGTGTGGTGTCAGTCAGAGCTTGGTATCAGACAGTGAGCAGCTCCTCTCTATGGCTCCAGCAGGGGGCAGTGTGGTGTCAGTCAGAGCTTGGTATCAGACAGTGAGATGCTCGTCTCTATGGCTCCAGCAGGGGGCAGTGTGGTGTCAGTCAGAGCTGGGTATCAGACAGTGAGCAGCTCCTCTCTATGACTCCAGCAGGGGGCAGTGTGGTGTCAGTCAGAGCTTGGTATCAGACAGTGAGCAGCTCCTCTCTATGGCTCCAGCAGGGGGCAGTGTGGTGTCAGTCAGAGCTTGGTATCAGACAGTGAGCAGCTCCTCTCTATGGCTCCAGCAGGGGGCAGTGTGGTGTCAGTCAGAGCTTGGTATCAGACAGTGAGCAGCTCCTCTCTATGGCTCCAGCAGGGGGCAGTGTGGTGTCAGTCAGAGCTTGGTATCAGACAGTGAGCAGCTTCTCTCTATGGCTCCAGCAGGGGACAGTGTGGTGTCAGTCAGAGCTTGGTATCAGACAGTGAGCAGCTCCTCTCTATGGCTCCAGCAGGGGGCAGTGTGGTGTCAGTCAGAGCTTGGTATCAGACAGTGAGCAGCTCCTCTCTATGGCTCCAGCAGGGGGCAGTGTGGTGTCAGTCAGAGCTTGGTATCAGACAGTGAGCAGCTTCTTTCTATGGCTCCAGCAGGGGGCAGTGTGGTGTCAGTCAGAGCTTGGTATCAGACAGTGAGCAGCTCCTCTCTATGGCTCCAGCAGGGGGCAGTGTGGTGTCAGTCAGAGCTTGATATCAGACAGTGAGCAGCTTCTCTCTATGGCTCCAGCAGGGGACAGTGTGGTGTCAGTCAGAGCTTGGTATCAGACAGTGAGCAGCTCTTCTCTATGGCTCCAGCAGGGGGCAGTGTGGTGTCAGTCAGAGCTTGGTATCAGACAGTGAGCAGCTCTTCTCTATGGCTCCAGCAGGGGGCAGTGTGGTGTCAGTCAGAGCTTGGTATCAGACAGTGAGCAGCTCCTCTCTATGACTCCAGCAGGGGGCAGTGTGGTGTCAGTCAGAGCTTGGTATCAGACAGGGAGCAGCTCCTCTCTATGGCTCCAGCAGGGGGCAGTGTGGTGTCAGTCAGAGCTTGGTATCAGACAGTGACCGGCTCCTCTCTATGACTCCAGCAGGGGGCAGTGTGGTGTCAGTCAGAGCTTGGTATCAGACAGTGAGCAGCTCTTCTCTATGGCTCCAGCAGGGGGCAGTGTGGTGTCAGTCAGAGCTTGGTATCAGACAGTGAGCAGCTACTCTCTATGGCTCCAGCAGGGGGCAGTGTGGTGTCAGTCAGAGCTTGGTATCAGACACTGAGCAGCTCCTCTCTATGGCTCCAGCAGGGGGCAGTGTGGTGTCAGTCAGAGCTTGGTATCAGACAGTGAGCAGCTCCTCTCTATGGCTCCAGCAGGGGGCAGTGTGGTGTCAGTCAGAGCTTGGTATCAGACAGTGAGCAGCTCCTCTCTATGGCTCCAGCAGGGGGCAGTGTGGTGTCAGTCAGAGCTTGGTATCAGACAGTGAGCAGCTCCTCTCTATGGCTCCAGCAGGGGGCAGTGTGGTGTCAGTCAGAGCTTGGTATCAGACAGTGAGCAGCTCCTCTCTATGGCTCCAGCAGGGGGCAGTGTGGTGTCAGTCAGAGCTTGGTATCAGACAGTGAGCAGCTCCTCTCTATGACTCCAGCAGGGGCAGTGTGGTGTCAGTCAGAGCTTGGTATCAGACAGTGAGCAGCTCCTCTCTATGGCTCCAGCAGGGGGCAGTGTGGTGTCAGTCAGGGCTTGGTATCAGACAGTGAGCAGCTCTTCTCTATGGCTCCAGCAGGGGGCAGTGTGGTGTCAGTCAGAGCTTGTTATCAGACAGTGAGCAGCTCCTCTCTATGGCTCCAGCAGGGGGCAGTGTGGTGTCAGTCAGAGCTTGGTATCAGACAGTGAGCAGCTCCTCTCTATGGCTCCAGCAGGGGGCAGTGTGGTGTCAGTCAGAGCTTGGTATCAGACAGTGAGCAGCTCCTCTCTATGGCTCCAGCAGGGGGCAGTGTGGTGTCAGTCAGAGCTTGTATCAGACAGTGAGCAGCTCCTCTCTATGGCTCCAGCAGGGGGCAGTGTGGTGTCAGTCAGAGCTTGGTATCAGACAGTGAGCAGCTCTTCTCTATGGCTCCAGCAGGGGGCAGTGTGGTGTCAGTCAGAGCTTGGTATCAGACAGTGAGCAGCTCCTCTCTATGGCTCCAGCAGGGGGCGGTGTGGTGTCAGTCAGAGCTTGGTATCAGACAGTGAGCAGCTCCCCTCTATGGCTCCAGCAGGGGGCAGTGTGGTGTCAGTCAGAGCTTGTTATCAGACAGTGAGCAGCTCCTCTCTATGGCTCCAGCAGGGGGCAGTGTGGTGTCAGTCAGAGCTTGGTATCAGACAGTGAGCAGCTCCTCTCTATGGCTCCAGCAGGGGGCAGTGTGGTGTCAGTCAGAGCTTGGTATCAGACAGTGAGCAGCTCCTCTCTATGACTCCAGCAGGGGGCAGTGTGGTGTCAGTCAGAGCTTGGTATCAGACAGTGAGCGGCTCCTCTCTATGGCTCCAGCAGGGGGCAGTGTGGTGTCAGTCAGAGCTTGGTATCAGACAGTGAGCAGCTCCTCTCTATGGCTCCAGCAGGGGCAGTGTGGTGTCAGTCAGATCTTGGTATCAGACAGTGAGCAGCTCCTCTCTATGACTCCAGCAGGGGCAGTGTGGTGTCAGTCAGAGCTTGGTATCAGACAGTGAGCAGCTCCTCTCTATGGCTCCAGCAGGGGCAGTGTGGTGTCAGTCAGAGCTTGGTATCAGACAGTGAGCAGCTCCTCTCTATGGCTCCAGCAGGGGCAGTGTGGTGTCAGTCAGAGCTTGGTATCAGACAGTGAGCAGCTCTTCTCTATGGCTCCAGCAGGGGGCGGTGTGGTGTCAGTCAGAGCTTGGTATCAGACAGTGAGCAGCTCCTCTCTATGGCTCCAGCAGGGGGCGGTGTGGTGTCAGTCAGAGCTTGGTATCAGACAGTGAGCAGCTCCTCTCTATGGCTCCAGCAGGGGGCAGTGTGGTGTCAGTCAGCGCTTGGTATCAGACAGTGAGCAGCTCCTCTCTATGGCTCCAGCAGGGGGCAGTGTGGTGTCAGTCAGAGCTTGGTATCAGACAGTGAGCAGCTCCTCTCTATGGCTCCAGCAGGGGGCAGTGTGGTGTCAGTCAGAGCTTGGTATCAGACAGTGAGCAGCTCCTCTCTATGGCTCCAGCAGGGGGCAGTGTGGTGTCAGTCAGAGCTTGGTATCAGACAGTGAGCAGCTCCTCTCTATGGCTCCAGCAGGGGGCAGTGTGGTGTCAGTCAGAGCTTGGTATCACAGTGAGCAGCTCCTCTCTATGGCTCCAGCAGGGGGCAGTGTGGTGTCAGTCAGAGCTTGGTATCAGACAGTGAGCAGCTCCTCTCTATGGCTCCAGCAGGGGGCAGTGTGGTGTCAGTCAGAGCTTGGTATCAGACAGTGAGCAGCTCCTCTCTATGGCTCCAGCAGGGGGCAGTGTGGTGTCAGTCAGAGCTTGGTATCAGACAGTGAGCAGCTCCTCTCTATGGCACCTTCGATAGCTCAGCTGGTAGAGCGGAGGACTGTAGGAAACACACAGACATCCTTAGGTCGCTGGTTCAATTCCGGCTCGAAGGACTTGTTTTCTTTGCGGCCCAGAAAGGCTGCTGGGGCTGATTGCCTTTTATTTCTCATTTCATGTGGGACGCACACTCACACCAAGCGCACATTCACTTCATACATTCACACATTTCTGGGGCTTTAGGGGTTAAATCTCCCCTTCATGCGCTTTCAGTGCTGGAAGCTCCTG
>RXON01000322.1:0-74894 GCA_009667805.1 Leptobrachium leishanense | reverse complement strand
GTGATTCATAACACAGCTTCTTTCATGTTCTAGGTATCTTGCTAGTGGAATGCAGTTTGAAGGATCTGCATTACAACTTCCGCATTGGCAGATCGACAGCTGGTGAGATCGTCCGCAAGGTCTGCCAAACAATATGGGAAACCATGAAGGACCAATGTTTGCCAAACACCCACAGGCGAGACATGGCTGGCAATTGCAGCAGGATTCTGGGAGAGAGCGAACTATCCCAACTGCCTCGGAGCGGTGGACGGCAAACATGTGCCGCATTGTGAAGCCACTGCACAGTGGCTCACTGTATCAAAATTATAAACATTATTTTTCAATTGGCCTACTGGCGGTGGAGATGCCAACTATAATTTTGTGTATGTGGATGTCGGATCATACGGCAAGGACTCGGACTCAACACTGTTTCGGAACTCAACACTGTGGAATGAGATTGAGGTGGGAACCTGAACATCCCCAGACCCGCACCTTTGCCTGGCAGCGACGTGTCAGTCCCCTATGCCTGTGTGGGTGATGAAGCATTCGGCTTATCCACACATCTCCTGCGGCCATACTCGGGGACACACCTGACTGTGAAGAAGCGGGTGTTTAATTACAGGCTGTCGCGGGCGAGACGGTATGTCGAGTGTAGCTTGCATACTGAGCAACAAGTGGAGGATTTTTCATCGGCCACTTGATGTAAATGTGGATTTCTGTGTGGATATAGTGAAATGCTGTTGCATCCTACATAACTATGTTCGTGCAAGGGATGGGGTTAATTTTGAGGATACCCTCACAGTAACGGGTCTGGATGAGTATGCTAACGATGACATAATACCTGTGAATAGACACACCAACAGGTTTCGTGATGCTCTGTCTAATTATTTCACTAGCAATGCAGGGCAGGTGCCATGGCAGATGGACATCATTTGACATGTGACACCTAGGCTTGTGCACCGATTATTTTTTCTGTTCGAATTTTCGGATGTTTAAAGTTTTAGATTCGGCTCGTTTCGAACGAACCCTGTTTTGATTCGATTCGGTTCGACTCGTTTTTCGGGGATATGTCATCGGAATATGGACCATTTTTCGTTTTTTGTGTCACTTTGCTCGTTTGTTGGATCTACTTTTCGTGATTTCGTACATTTCTCGTTTTTCGCAACGTCTGTTCTCGTTTCAAAGCAATAAATTTCGATTTGACACAATTCAAGTCCAATCGCATATTCGTACAATATTTTGTTTCGGCTCGGAAACATTTCGGATCTGACATTTTCGGATCGAAAAATTATCTGGGAAATCGCCCGCATCAGAAAACACGAATCGGGAAAATGTCGTTTAATTCCGAAATTGAAAGCCGAAACGCACATCCTTAGTGACAACCATTAATTCGTTATGCCATTTTGTTTGATATTACATTCAAGTTCAATGCAATTGAATTCTATGCAATAAAATGATCATTTACTCACTCTGAAGCTTCTGCTCTTTATCAGACCACGTCTCGTACTCTGGGTACACCACCTTGGACACTGTGACCCATGCACTGGCCTTCTTCTGCCGGTCTTTGTAGCTGTCGCAGGCCGTGTCCCACAGCTCGGGATGCTCTGCCACTGCATTGAGCAGCCTCTCCACGTCGATGTCAGTCCCAGCCATTGACCAACGCAACTTGCAGCTACCCCCAGACAAGACAGGAAGTGTTTGGTCTGTACACGTTATGTTGGCCGGACGTGTGCAGCGTCTGACGTCTCCCAATCACGCAAACACGCCGCTATGCAGCCGCAGCGCACTCTGTACATCAGTAGTAGCGGTTTGACGTTCTCGAAAAAATGCGTTCGTTTGCAACTTGCGTTGCGCGGACGAATTTTCGTGCGGCCGTACTTCGTATGTTCCCCGGCATTGGACGTCATTTGCTGCTAGTACGGCCGTGATTTCGTGCGGCTAAACGCACGTTAAAACTGCGCTAGTCTGACCCTAGCCTTAATTATACTGCAGAGAGGCGTTTCCCTGCATTGTGTGGATTCATATGCTGCATTAATTATACTGCAGAGAGACGCTTCCAGCAGTGTGTGGATTCATATGCTGCATTAATTATACCGCAGAGAGGTGCTTCCAGCAGTGTGTGGATTCATACGCTGCATTAAATTATACTGCAGAGAGTGCTTCCCAGCAGTGTGTGGATTCATATGCTGCATTAATTATTACCGCAGAGAGGCGCTTCCCAGCCAGTGTGTGGATTCATATTGCTGCATTAATTATACTGCAGAGAGGCGCTTCCCAGCAGTGTGAGGATTCATATGCTGCATTAATTATACTGCAGAGAGGCGCTTCCAGCAGTGTGTGGATTCATATGCTGCATTAATTATACTGCAGAGAGGTGCTTCCCAGCAGTGGTGTGGATTCATATGCTGCATTAATTATATCCGCGAGAGGGCGCTTCCAGCAGTGTGTGGATTCATATGCTGCATTAATTATACGCAGAGAGGCGCTTCCCAGCAGTGTGTGGATTCATATGCTGCATTAATTATACCGCAGAGAGGTGCTTCCCGGCAGTGTGTGGATTCATATGCTGCATTAATTATACTGCAGAGAGGCGCTTCCCAGCAGTGTGTGGATTCATATGCTGCATTAATTATACAGCAGAGAGGAGCTTCCCAGCAGTGTGTGGATTCATATGCTGCTTAATTATACTGCAGAGAGGTGCTTCCAGCAAGTTGTGGATTCATATGCTGCATTAATTATACTGCAGAGAGGCGCTTCCAGCAGTGTGTGGATTCATATGCTGCATTATTATACTGTAGAGAGGCGCTTCCCCGCAGTGTGTGGATTCATATGCTGCATTAATTATACTGCAGAGAGGCGCTTCCCAGCAGTGTGTGGATTCATATGCTGCATTAATTATACTGCAGAGAGGCGCTTCCAGCATTGTGTGGATTCATATGCTGCATTAATTATACTGCAGAGAGGTGCTTCCCAGCAGTGTGTGGATTCATATGCTGCATTAAATTATAACGCAGAGAGGCGCTTCCAGCAGTGTGTGGATTCATATGCTGCATTAATTATACTGCAGAGAGGCGCTTCCCAGCAGTGTGAGGATTCATATGCTGCTTAATTATACTGCAGAGAGGCGCTTTCAGCAGTGTGTGGATTCATATGCTGCATTAATTATACTGCAGAAGAGGTGCTTCCCAGCAGTGTGTGGATTCATATGCTGCATTAATTATACCGCAGAGAGGCGCTTCCCAGCAGTGTGTGGATTCATATGCTGCATTAATTATACCGCAGAGAGGCGCTTCCCAGCAGTGTGTGGATTCATATGCTGCATTAATTATACCGCAGAGAGGTGCTTCCCGGCAGTTGTGTGTGGATTCATATGCTGCATTAATTATACTGCAGAGAGGCGCTTCCCAGCAGTGTGTGGATTCATATGCTGCATTAATTATACAGCAGAGAGGAGCTTCCAGCAGTGTGTGGATCATTTGCTGCATTAATTATTAATCTGCAGAGAGGCGCTTCCAGCAGTGTGTGGATTCATATGCTGCATTATTATACTGTAGAGAGGCGCTTCCCCGCAGTGTGTGGATTCATATGCTGCATTAATTATACTGCAGAGAGGCGCTTCCCAGCAGTGTGGTGGATTCATATGCTGCATTAATTATTCTGCAGAGAGGCGCTTCCAGCAGTGTGTGGATTCATATTGCTGCATTAATTATACTGCAGAGAGGCGCTTCCAGCAGTGTGTGGATTCATATGCTGCATTAATTATACTGCAGAGAGGCGCTTCATCGCAGTGTGTGGATTCATATGCTGCATTAATTATACTGCAGAGAGGCGCTTCCCAGCAGTGTGTGGAATTCATATGCTGCATTAATTAAACTGCAGAGAGGCTGCTTCCAGCAGTGTGTGTTCAATCCTGCATTAATTATACTGCAGGAGAGGCGTTTCCAGCAGTGTGTGGATTCATATGCTGCTTTAATTATTACTGCAGAGAGGGGCTTCCAGCAGTTGTGGATTCATATGATGCATTAATTATACCGAGAGAGGTGCTCCCAGCAGTGTGTGTGATTCATATGCTGCATTAATTATACTGCAGGGAGACGCTTCCCAGCAGTGTGTGGATTCATATGCTGCATTAATTAAACTGAAAGGAGAGGTCTTCCCAGCAGTGTGTGGATTCATACGCTGCATTAATTATACCGCAGAGAGGAGCTTCCCAGCAGTGTGTGGATTCATATGCTGCATTAATTATACCGCAGAGAGGTGCTTCCCAGCAGTGTGTGGATTCATATGCTGCATTAATTAAACTGAAGAGAGGTGCTTCCCAGCAGTGTGTGGATTCATACGCTGCATTAATTATACCGCAGAGAGGAGCTTCCCAGCAGTGTGTGGATTCATATGCTGCATTAATTATACCGCAGAGAGGCGCTTCCCAGCAGTGTGTGGATTCATATGCTGCATTAATTAAACTGAAGAGAGGTGCTTCCCAGCAAGTGTGTGGATTCATATACGCTGCATTATATATTATTACCGCAGAGAGGAGCTTCCCAGCAGTGTGTGGATCATATGCTGCATTAATTATACCGCAGAGAGGTGCTTCCCAGCAGTGTGTGGATTCATATGCTGCATTAATTAAACTGAAGAGAGGTGCTTCCCAGCAGTGTGTGGATTCATACGCTGCATTAATTATACCGCAGAGAGGCGCTTCCCAGCAGTTGTGGATTCATATGCTGCATTAATTATACTGCAGAGAGGAGCTTCCCAGCAGTTGTGTGTGATTTCATATGCTGCATTAATTATACCGCAGAGAGGCGCTTCCCAGCAGTGTGTGGATTCATATGCTGCATTAATTATACCGCAGAGAGGCGCTTCCCAGCAGTGTGTGGATTCTATGCTGCATTAATTATACTGCAGAGAGGCGCTTCCCTGCATTGTGTGGATTCATATGCTGCATTAATTATACCGCAGAGAGGTTGCTTCCCAGCAGTGTGTGGATTCATATGCTGCATTAATTAAACTGAAGAGAGGTGCTTCCCAGCAAGTGTGTGGATTCATATGCTTGGCATTAATTATCACCGCAGAGAGGCGCTTCCTGCAGTGTGTGGATTCATATGCTGCATTAATTATACTGCAGAGAGGCGCTTCCCAGCAGTGTGTGGATTCATATGCTGCATTAGTTATACCGCAGAGAGGAGCTTCCCAGCAGTGTGTGGATTCATATGCTGCATTAATTATACTGCAGAGAGGCGCTTCCCTGCATTGTGTGGATTCATATGCTGCATTAATTATACTGAAGAGAGGTGCTTCCCAGCAGTGTGTGAATTCATATGCTGCATTAATTATACTGCAGAGAGGCGCTTCCCAGCAGTGTGTGGATTCATATGCTGCATTAATTATACCGCAGAGAGGCGCTTACCAGCAGTGTGTGGATTCATATGCTGCATTAATTATACCGCAGAGAGGTGCTTCCCAGCAGTGTGTGGATTCATATGCTGCATTAATTAACTGCAGAGAGGTGCTTCCAGCAGTGTGTGGATTCATACGCTGCATAATTATACCGCAGAGAGGTGCTTCCCAGCAGTGTGTGGATTCATATGCTGCATTAATTATACTGCAGAGAGGTGCTTCCCAGCAGTGTGTGGATTCATACGCTGCATTAATTAACCGCAGAGAGGTGCTTCCCAGCAGTGTGTGGATTCATATGCTGCATTAATTATACGCAGAGAGGAGCTTCCCAGCAGTGTATGGATTCATATGCTGCATTAATTATACTGCAGAGAGGCGCTTCCCTGCAGTGTGTGGATTCATATGCTGCATTAATTATACTGTCAGAGAGGTGCTTCCCAGCAGTGTGTGGATTCATATGCTGCATTAATTATACTGAAGAGAGGTGCTTCCAGCAGTGTGTGAATTCATATGCTGCATTAATTATACTGCAGAGAGGCGCTTCCCAGCAGTGTGTGGATTCATATGCTGCATTAATTATACCGCAGAGAGGCGCTTACCAGCAGTGTGTGGATTCATATGCTGCATTAATTATACCGCAGAGAGGTGCTTCCCAGCAGTGTGTGGATTCATATGCTGCATTAATTATACTGCAGAGAGGTGCTTCCCAGCAGTGTGTGGATTCATATGCTGCATTAATTATACTGCAGAGAGGCGCTTCCCGGCAGTGTGTGGATTCATATGCTGCATTAATTATACTGCAGAGAGGTGCTTCCCAGCAGTGTGTGGATTCATACGCTGCATTAATTATACCGCAGAGAGGTGCTTCCCAGCAGTGTGTGGATTCATATGCTGCATTAATTATACCGCAGAGAGGTGCTTCCCAGCAGTGTGTGGATTCATATGCTGCATTAATTATACTGCAGAGAGGAGCTTCCCAGCAGTGTATGGATTCATATGCTGCATTAATTATATTGCAGAGGTGCTTCACAGCAGTGTGTTTTTTTCAACAACAAAAAAAGATTGAATCGGCAAAATTATCGTATCGGCAGAAAATATCGGATCCGAAAAACAAACCAATAAACCATTAGTTTACGTCAAAACGAATAGACACTAATTGAAACGAGGAGAACAGACGTTCCGAAAAACACAAAAATTTCCGAAATCACGAAAAAAAGTCAGTACGGAAAACGAGCCGAAACGAACCGGACTGTAAATCGGCCTAAAACTCACTGTTCCTTTAAAAATGATTTTCTTTACTTCTTGTCCTTGTTTCCTGACCCCCATACACCTTTTATGGCAAATATATAGCATATATGCCATCTTGGAGGGCACTCTAAAATTCGAACTTTCGAGTCCCATTGACTTGCATTGAGTTCGTTTCGTGTTCGAGTTCGAATCCGAACTTTTGAAATTGTTCAAGTTCGAATGCGAACCGAACACGGGGGTGTTTGGCTCATCACTAAGGCTAGGGTCAGACGAGCGTGCTTTCTACGGTCTGTACGTCCGTGCACACGGACTTACGTCAGTACGGAAGACGCAGTAGTGGCCACACAGTCCGTTTATTCACTGACGTATATTTTGACGGATGTAGGAGGGAAAATAAATTAAAAAGTAAAAACATTTTGTCCGTGAAAAATGCTGGACGTATAAATGTAGTCCGTCTGACCACGTTCCATCACTCACACACAAAGCTATGCAGACGTTGCGGACGCAGCGCACTTTGTGCAGTGCGTTCTAGGAGTTGTACGTTCTTGCCTGCCTTGCGTCCGTGGGCCGCGGCCGTTGTGCGTCCGCAGTTCAGTGCGGACGTACTTCATGTGTCGGGCTCCAATGGACTTTCTTTCATGCTATCACGGACGTACTTTTAGGCGCAATCACGGACGTGAACACTACGCTCGTCTGACCCCAGTCTAATTAGCAGTAGGAAAAGGGAAGTGCTCATGCCACTGTACAGAGCACTGGTGAGACCTCACTTGGAGTACTGTGTGCAGTACTGGAGACCGTATCTCCAGAAGGATATAGACATCTTAGAGAGAGTTCAGAGAAGGGCTACTAAAATGGTGTACGGCTTGAAGGAGAAAAGTTACCAGGAAAGGTTTAATGATCTTATCATGTATAGCTTGGAAAAAAGACGAGACAGAGGAGATATGATAGAAACATTTAAATACGTAAAGGGAATCCACAAGGTAGAGGAAGGGAGTATATTTAAAAGGAAACAAAGTAGCAAAACAAGAGGACATAGTCTTAGAGTAGAGGGGCAAAGCTTTAAAAGTAACATCAGGAAGCATTATTTTACTGAGAGGGTGGTGGATACATGGAACAGCCTTCCAGTAGAAGTGGTAGAGGCCAAAACAGTGATTGAATTTAAGCAAGCATGGGATAGGCATAAGGCTATCCTAAACAAAAGATAAATCCAGGTAAAGTATCCATGTAATTGGGCGACTAGATGGGCTAAAAGGTTCTTATCTGCCGACATTTTCTATGTTTCTATGTCAGTGCACCAAAATATTGTGCCTTTGGTGGCAGCAAGTGCCTTCACACCGTAAGTAACCCCTCTGTGGTATTGTGGAAGAGTGCAGGGTTGGACCCTGTGGTCAAATATTAAAATGATATGAATCTGGTACAGGCGTCAGTGCACTTCCGTTTTCCTACTGCTAATACCTCTCCCTACACAACCAAGCATTCTGCCAGCATTTCCAAGCATTCTGCCAGCATTTCCTGCTGCTCTATTACATTGACTACTTACCCTTAGATCCTCTGAAATAATAACCCCTAAATCTCTTTCCTCAGATGTTGAGATTAGGACTGTATCAAATATTCTATATTCAGCCCTTGGGTTTTTACGCCCCAGGTGCATTATCTTGCACTTATCCACATTAAAACTCAATTGCCACAGCTCCCACCATTATTTTAGTTTACCTAAATCATTTGTCATTTGGCTGATCCCTCCAGGAACGTCAACCCTATTGCAAATCTTTGTGTCATCAGCAAAAAGACATACTTTACCATTAATACCTTCTGCAATATCACTAATAAAAATATTAAAGAGAATGGGTCCAAGTACTGACCCTAGAGGTACCCCACTGGTAACAAGACCTTATGCGGAATAAACTCCATTTACCACAACCCTTTGTTGCCTGTCACTCAGCCACTGCATAATACAGTCAACAATATTGGAATCCAAGCTCAAAGATTGCAATTTATTGATAAGACTTCTATGCGGAACAGTATTAAAAGCCTTACTGAAATCTAAATAAGCAATGTCTACCGCACCACCTTTGTCTATTATTTTTGTTACCCAATCAAAAAAATCAATAAGATTAGTTTGGCATGATCTCCCTGAGGTAAACCCATGTTGTTTCTGATCCTGTAATTTATGTGTTTTTAGATGTTCAACAATCCTTTCCTTTAACATGGTTTCCAATAATTTCCCCACTACTGACGTAAGACTAACTGGCCTATAGTGCCCCGATTCCTCCCTACTACCTTTCTTGTAAATGGACACAACAATTGCTAATTTCCAGTCTTCTGGGACGACTCCCGTTAACAAGGATTGGTTAAATAAATCTGTTAACGGTTTTGCTATTACACCACTGAGCTCTTTTAATAACTTAGGGTGGATCCCATCAGGCCCCATTTTTGACGGGATGGAGTGTCCGCCTGCGGTCCTGCTCCTATCTGACCCCCTTGATGGCGTCTGGCCCGACTACCGAGTGGCTCGGCACTCGTCGTCTCGAGCAGCCTGATCTACCGACCTCTTGCTGTTGTGGAGGTGGCTGCTGGGCTGACTTGAGGCTCCTTTTCCTGGGATAGACGTGATGTGGAAGGCCGCTGAGTGCCTTCTAGGTGCAATGTGATATTTCCTGGAAGAACTCACCAGACGAATCTGTATGACTTCAAAACAGAAGCTGATTTATTACAAGGTTTGGGCAGATCCTTTTATACACACAACACAAAGACATGTCCAGACTTGAATGCCCTCATACAATACAGGATACATGTTAATACATCACACTCTAATAAAAACCACACCAGTAAAAGCACATCTAGACATGAAATAAAATGTCCATACACTTAAACGCACAACCGAAATATAAAAGGAAAAAATGATCTTTAAAACTGAGTTTTTAGTGACGCGGCTCACTGGAAGGAGCGCTCAGGTCCATTCCGTGACACCATTGACTTATTTGTCTTTACTTTAGACAGCTGCTGTAGAACGTCCTCCTCTGTAAACTCATATGTAAATGTCTCGTTAGTGTTTCCTCCTAACTGAGGTCCCTTTCCTTCCTTTTCTTCTGCAAAGAATGAACAAATATATTCATTGAGGCAGTCAGCGAGACTTTTATCCTCTTCTACATACCTTCCTTCCTTTGTTTTTAATCTATCTAATCCTTGTTTTACTTTTTTTTTCTCGTTTATGTATCTAAAAAATGTTTTGTCTTCCTTTTTGATAGCCCTCTGCTGCTTGTGCAGACGCTGCAGCATTGCTAATGTCGAGTTCCACCTGGTGGGCATGTCACAGATCAGACGGTTTGTGGGAAGGCGGAATTCTCTTTGAATTTCTGCCAGGCGAACACTTGCTGGGAATGACCATCTGAAGTGGCTGCAGACTTTTCTGGCCTGGCTGAGAAGCTCTGCCAGCCCTGGGTATCTGGTTAGGAAACACTGTACCACCAGATTTAGGATGTGTGCTAGGCATGGTGCATGCGTCAACTTACCCTGGCGTAGGGCGGAGAGAAGGTTGCTGCCATTATCACAGACGACCATTCCCAGCTGAAGCTGGCGTGGTGTTAACCATCTCTGCACCTGCCCCTGCAGAGCTGACAGAATTTCTGGCCCGGTGTGGCTCCTGTCCCTTAAACAAACCAGCTCAAGCACAGTATGGCATCTTTTTGCTTGAGCCATTGCGTAGCCCCTGTCAGGCGTCGGTTTAACTGCCACTTCGCCAGAGACAGAGAAGGAGGAGGAGGAGGAGGAGGAAGAGGGAGAGGTGGTGGTGGAGCAGACAGACCTCATACAAGCAGCTTTCTGGAGGCGTGGTGGATGAACAAGCTCCAGCACAGAGCCCCGTCTTGGATCCCTCCCAGCTGCAATCAGAGTTACCCAGTGTGCCATGAAGGGAATGTAACAGCCCTATCCATGCTTGCTGGACCACGTGTCTAAAGTCACATGCACCTTGCTGCTGACTGCCTTTCCAATGACTCGATAACATTGTCTTCTACATGCTGGTATAGTGCTGGAATGGCCTTGTGTGAAAAGTAATGGCGTTTTGGAACCTGCCACTGTGGTACAGCACATTCAGCAAATTCACGGAAGGAAGCAGAGTCCACCAGCTGGTAAGGCAGCAGCTGCAATGCGAGTAATTTTTGCTAAGCTGGCATTTAGACGCTGTGCTTGGGGATGGTTGGGACTATATTATTTCTTACGCTGCAGCAGCTGGGGCAACGTAATCTGACTGCGTAAATCTTCAGCTGATGGGATGCTGTCACATTGTGAAGAAGGACATGGTACATCCATTACTGTAGCATCATCTCTGTCAGTGGAGGTTGGAGTCAATGACATGGCAGGACATATAGTGGGGGTAGAGACAGGTGAGGAGGAGGACCTACACAAAGTGTTGCGCCAACAGGATGCATGGCAGGTGGTCATATGTCGCCTCAAGCACGTGGTACCCAAGTGTCCGGTGCCTTTCCCATGCTTGAGCCTCAACTGACATAGATTACACATAGCAATGGTGCGGTCTGCTGCACATTTCTTAAAGAACTCCCAGACAGCAGAGTTCCTGGATGTGTGCTTTGAGACAACAGCGCTCTGCACCTGAGCAGCTCTGACATCTGATGCCTTGGACTGGCTAGTGCTACGGTTGGTCATAGATGACATTGTGCCTCGTGTTTGTTGTGCCTCCTCCTCCTCACTTGACTCCTCTGTTCGATCAGGCACCCAGGTGGAGTCAGTGACCTCATCATCATTGTTATCACCCCCTACCTCCTCGACACTGGAGCCAACTTGGCAGTATGCTGCAGCTGCTGGGGCAACGAGTGCCAGTTATTTGTGTTTCACTGGCACCCCCTTCCTCTAGGTTGATTATACTCCCTTCCTTAACCTCAGAGATTGAATCAGAGCACTGTACTTGCTGCGCATCCTCAAGTAGCATGTCACTGTCATTGTAGTCAAACAATTCAGCTGACTCCTCCGTGTGTGATAGTGAGGCTACGGCAGGAGTAGCTGTGGACATGGAGGCTGCATTAGATGCTTTGGCAGCTGAGGTGGACTGTAAACCACTACAAGCTAGACATGTGCATTCGTTTTAGTACTAAATGATTTAGTCCGAATTTTGGGATAATTTAGTTTTCGTATGACTCAAGAAATACGAAACTGCTCAGTACAAAAAAATGAAAGAAACTAAAATAAAATGCACTACATATTAGTTTCAGTCCTTTTTGGTGAGATTACATTGATGAGTGAAGGAGACCAGCAATGAAGAGCGCAACATCCGAAGTTCTGCACCCTCCACATGCCAATGCAGTAGGATGTTCTATACAGAGAGGGGCATTAATTAATGCAGGAGGATGTTCTATACATTATACAGAGAAAGGTATAAATTGACGAGGATGTTCTATACAGAGAGGGACATTAATTAATTCAGGAGGATGTTCTATACATTATACAGAGAGGGGTATTAATTAATGCAGGTGGATGTTGTATACATTATACAGAGAGGGTATTAATTAATGCAGGAGGATGTTATAACCTTATACAGAGAGGAGCTTTTTTTTTTAGCCCTTTAAATCCAGTGGCTGTGAGCGCTGAGATCAGCTGCTTGTTATATTATTGTCAAGTTCAGCCACAATGGCGGTACCTGGCATGCGCCAAGTAGGGCCCAGGTAAGAGGAAAAGCCGCTATACGCAGAGATGTGTGACACAACAATCAGGATAAGGGAATAAACCACAGAAGACACTGGGGACCTCTGCACGGCTAATACCGAAGGAGCCCTATACTGATAGATCGGTCCTTAGAGTGGCCGAATCTGCACTAATGGAAAAGGGATACCTTGTAGCCGTGCAGAGTCCTGGGAAAAACACAGACACCTAAAGGAGATAAACTCAATAACTTGCAGGGAAGGACTTCAATAAACTAAAGCCGTGGTCTACAGGGATACACAACATATAATACGATAAGCACAGAACCGCTAGAGATGTCCAGAAGAGTGGTCAATGAATAAGCCAGGGGTCAAAACCAAAACGTGTACCTTGAGCCAAAGCGGGGATATAGCACCAGAGAAAATCCGTCAGCCACGCCAGAGGGTCAATACCAGGAAGTCAATCAGAAACCTAGAACTCAGACAAGGGGAAACACTGAGAAAGCACTAGGATAGAATAACAGGGAGCTCTCAGGAACAAATCTGTAGCTGAAGTGAACCAGGATGCAAGAGCATGGTGATATGGGCCCATGGCTATAAATAGGGGAGTAATCAGCCCATATCACCAGCAGAAGCTCAACGAGCAAAGAACTTAACCCCTGAGCTGCATGTCAGGGAAAGCAGCACAGGGAAACACAGACATAAGGAATACAGAGGGCAGGGAGACAGGGTTGGAATGTGGGAACGTGACAGTAGCCCCCTCCAAAAAAGGTGACCTCAGGGCACCTAAAACAACAAACATGACAGACAGAATCAGGAAACCAGATCACGAACACCAGTCACCAAAGTCCTTTGAGGTCCCACTCAGAGTCGTCATCCTCCGCCACAAGACGCCCCCGTCTATGAGGGTTCCTTTGAATGGCAACCCAGTGGTCCTTCCTGAACACCAGTCCAAAGGGCGACTGCACATAGCCCTCAGGGACATGACGGGGTAGGGGGATCTTGGCATCAGTTAGACTGGACATAGAATCAGTGGGACTAGGGTTAGACACCTTTCCCCGTCTTCTCCTTGAACGAGATCTAGAACTGGTGACCCCCCCACACGACACGGCAACAGTGGGAGTAGGCTCGCCTACCTGTGCCTTACCATGAGGTTTGGAAACCTCGGACTCTCTGTGGGGCATGGGTACAGTGGTGTTGCAATGTAGCTCTGGCACTGCTGACACACAGCTTGACTGGGTTTCTGGAACCGCTGACACCCAGCTTGGGACTGGCACTGCTGACACACAGCTTGATACTGGCACACAGCTTGGGACTGGCACCGCTGGCACACAGCTTGGGACTGGCACCGCTGACACACAGCTTGGGACTGGGTTTCTGGCACCGCTGACACACAGCTTGGGACTGGCACCGCTGACACACAGCTTGACTGGATTTCTGCCACTGCTGACACACAGCTTGGTACTGGCACACAGCTTGGGACTGGCACCGCTGACACACAGCTTGGGACTGGCACCGCTGACACAGCTTGGGACTGGCACCGCTGACACACAGCTTGGGACTGGCACCGCTGACACACAGCTTGGCTGGGTTTCTGGCACCGCTGACACACAGCTTGGGACTGGCACCGCTGACACACAGCTTGGCTGGGTTTCTGGCACCGCTGACACACAGCTTGGGACTGATTTAACTGGAAGCTTGACAGCCACAGGTGTGACAACTTCACTGCCAGAAAAAGGCAACATGATTGCGGTTTCCCCACCAAACTCCTTGGTTGTGACCCCATCGCCAGACCCCATAATAGCGGCCTTGCCACCTGGCACTATGAGTGCGGTGGGTAATGCAGATAAGCGTACAGCACCGCAGGTAATACAGCCTGTAACAATCTTACGCCCTGGACCACCCTTAGGGTGTCTGGCCGTTTGGCGAGGCCACATACGAGAGGCATTAATGGGAATAACCTCCAAAGCTTCATCCTTTGACTCCTTCTCGGCCAGGGAGTCAAAGTCCATTTTTTTACCTCGGGATCAGAAGAAGGGGAATACTCGACTGGGTCTGAGATGTCAGTTACCCCCTCCACAGACCTGGTTACCCCTGGAAGGGCTCTCCTAGGCCTGGACGGTAAAGGGGGTCTGACCTCGGATACATGGCAGGGACTGATACCATCTGACCCAGTACGGGGCCTGGCACCATCTGACCCATCATCGGAATATTCAGCAAGGTTATTAACATCAGTTGCCCCCTCCACAGGTCTGGTTGCCCTAGGAAGGGCTCTCCTAAACCTGGACGGTACAAGGGGTCTGATTACCTTGGATTTATAATGGGACCTGGCTTTGGTGAACCGACTGTGGGTCGTGGGCGCAGCGGGCATCTTGCCAGCCTCAGCGCACTGGCATCTTGCCAGCCTCAGCGCGCACTGGCATCTTGCCAGCCTCAGCGCGCACTGGCTTGAGTGGGCACCATGATATAAAATGCAATGAACTGGCACAATAGAAACAGAGCTTGTCAGTTCGCCTTCTATTCATTTCCTCAAGGGAAAGCAGACCACGTACCCTGCTTTCTACAACAGCTTGATCATTAGAAGGGAGAAAAGCTGTGTCCATTAACCCCTTCCACTTAGACATGAAATCATCAAACAGGTGCAGCATGGATTCAAACAACTTACGCAGCTCTGCGGGCTTTAGGCTAGGGTCAAACGAAAGCATTTTTACACGCGAACGTAAAAAAGTGCGTCCGAACGGATTGATGTATTTTTTCACGGAATATGCGAAAAACGGTCATACGATGCACATGTTCGTGCGTGATGTTTTACGAATCCAAACCAGGAAACTTAGGGTGTCTGGACGTTATGTTGGCCGGACATGAGCAGGGTCTGACGTCTCCAAATCACACACACACACACCGCTAGCGGGCGCAGCGCACTCTGTACGTCCGTACTAGAGGTTCTGCGTTCTCGAAAAAATGCGTTCATTTTCCACTTGCGTTGCGCGGCCGGACTTTCGTGCGACCGTACTTCGTATATTGGCCGTCATTGTCCGTCATTTGCTGCTAGTGCGGCCGTGATTAAGTGCGCCAGAACGCACGTTAAAAATGCGCTGGTCTGACCCCAGCCTTATGGTTGGCTCTTGTATTATGTCACGTTCAGCCACAATGGCGGTACCTGGCATGCGCCAAGTAGGGCCCAGGTAATAGGAAAAGCCGCTATACGCAGAGATGCGTGACACAACAATCAGGATAAGGAAATAAACCACAGAAGACACTGGGGACCTCTGCACGGCTAATACCGAAGGAGCCCTATACTGATAGATCGGTCCTTAGAGTGGCCGAATCTGCACTAATGGAAAAAGGATACCTTGTAGCCGTGCAGAGTCCTGGGAAAAACACAGACACCTAAAGGAGATAAACTCAATAACTTGCAGGGAAGGACTTCAATAAACTAAAGCCGTGGTCTACAGGGATACACAACATATAATACGATAAGCACAGAACCGCTAGGGATGTCCAGAAGAGTGGTCAATGAATAAGCCAGGGGTCAAAACCAAAACGTGTACCTTGAGCCAAAGCGGGGATATAGCACCAGAGAAAATCCGTCAGCCACGCCAGAGGGTCAATACCAGGAAGTCAATCAGAAACCTAGAACTCAGACAAGGGGGAAACACTGAGAAAGCACTAGGATAGAATAACAGGGAGCTCTCAGGAACAAATCTGTAGCTGAAGTGAACCAGGATGCAAGAGCATGGTGATATGGGCCCATGGCTATAAATAGGGGAGTAATCAGCCCATATCACCAGCAGAAGCTCAACGAGCAAAGAACTTAAACCCTGAGCTGCATGTCAGGGAAAGCAGCACAGGGAAACACAGACATAAGGAATACAGAGGGCAGGGAGACAGGTTTGGAACGTGGGAACGTGACAATTATCTCTCAGTACAATGTATCAGTCTCAGCTGTTACAGTAACTGACTGCTGCTCATCACAGGGCTCAGAGTTTCAGTAAAACAAGGAAATAATATTGTTATAACCTCATATATAAAAATATTATTTACTAGTTTTACTGAAACTCTGAGCGCTGTGATGAGCAGCAGTCAGTTACTGTAACAGCTTTGCCTGACACAGGGCAGTATTACAATGTTGGTGCTAACTTACCCAGAGCTGTTGTAAACTGAAAACCTCCATAGGCTAAAATGGCTCTGGGAAGTTTACAACAGCTCTGGTTAAGTTAGCACCAAGTATGTAATATGGCCCACATTGTGCTGAGAGTGAGAGATACTGTAACGAGCAGCGATCTCAGCCCTCTGAGGAGCCACTACAATAGTAATTGTATCCGCTGGTTTTCGGATGAATGAAATTAGTTTTCATACTAAAGAACTGAAAACTAATTTCTTTAGCAACTATATAAATTGTATTTTAGGACTAATCCATTAGTTCAAAATGAAATTTTGTGCTGTGCACATGTCTACTGCAAGCCTGGCTGGCAGAGGACTGGGAGGATGAGGAAGGCCTGGTTACCCAATCCACAAAATCCTCTGTATGTTGCTGCTGCTGCTTAAGACGGCCAGCACCAGTTAGAAAGGACAAGAGTGCCCCTGCAGAGGATGCACCATGTCCACGACGACCAGAGGCACAGCCTCCCGACACAGAGGCTGCTTACCTTCTTATCTGTGCCTGGGAGCGTCTGCCTGTCCTTTAATACCAGAACTCTGGTGTAACTCAGTGAGACACCCTGATAGCTGGCAGCCAGTGACAAGACACAGATTACAATTCCCAGAAACCTCCTATAAATCAGTGAGACACCCTGATGGGTGGCAGTGACAAGACACAAATTACAATTACCAGAAACCACCTACAAGTCAGTGAGACCCCCCTGATAGCTGGCAACAGTGACAAGACACAGATTACAATTCACAGAAACCTCCAATAAGTCATTGAGACCCCCTAATGGGTGGCAGTGAGAAAACAAAGATTAGAACAATTCCCAGATATTTTGTAGAAATGACTGACCCCCAAAATTGCTGGTGGCAGTGAGAACACACAGATTAGAACAATTCCCAGATATTTTGTAGAAATGACTGACCCCCAAAATACTTGGTGGCAGTGAGAACACACAGATTAGAACAATTCCCAGATATTTTGTAGAAATTACTGACCCCCACAAATGCTGGTGGCAGTGAGAACACAAAGATTACAACAATTCCCAGATATTTTGTAGAAATGAGACCCCCCCCCCCAATAGCTGCTGGCAGACTGGTAGTGAGAACACACACTAACAATCTCCTCTCAAAAAACACGTGCTGGGGCTGCAAGGGACGCCTTATATAGTGTGCTGCGGGATTTAGCTCTGTGAGCCCGTGATTGGGCAAAATTTGCCCAATCAGGACTCTGAGCCGTGATTGGCATAGTCTTGCACCTGTCTTGCACCTAAACTGTGGTCAGGTGCAGGCTGTAGCCAATTACAAGCTTCAGGCCAGTGGAAAAGTGCATTGTGGTCCATTGTGGGCGAACAAGCGGTGAACACACAGAAATGTTCGTAGTTCGCGAACATGCGAACAGGCGATGTTCGAATCAAGCTCCAAACCGAACAGCTCATCCCTACTCCCAAATCATTCCCCCCCACCTGCACTACCAACACATGGGGGACCTCACCGTGCCCAAGGGCACCAACACCGCCTGCCTCCACGCGATCCTCGGCAACACCTCCAACCACACCACCACGTCCATGATGACCACTCCCTCAGCTGCCGCAGATCCGCCTTCATCTGCTCCAGCAGCATGCCATGAGGGACTACACCAGATCATTCCCCCCCACGTGCACCACCAACACATGAGGGACTTCTTCGTGCCTAAGGGCACCCAACACCATCGGCTTAAACTCCTCCCCTAGGAACCCACGGATTCCGAACCACTGGACACATGTTGCCGACCCATGCAGACCCATCTGCATTCCAGATGCTCGTACCAATGACCTTCTCCAAGCCCAGAACACCAGCGAATCTCCAACGATCCACACCACTCTCAAAGGACCTAAAAAACAAAACAAATTACCACCATCCCCACCACCCGAAACAACTCCAAAAGAAAAAACTCCACACCACCCCACCACACACCCACCAAAATAAACAATGTCCATACCTGGAAAGAAAAACATAAGATAACCAATGAACATTTCAATTGCACATAAATACGCCAACCCCCACGCTCCTCCAACATACAAAACATATATACAAAGTACAAAAAGAAGAAGAAATATATATATTCCATATTATAAAATAATAATTCGTATTCAATTTTATAATTTTATAAATTTTCCATATTTCTCTCTTTTTTTAATATATCCTGAAAATGTAAACATAAACAATGCCAACAATATAATAATACAACATAATACCACCACATATCCTCCCAGCATTATAGAAAAGCATTTAAAAATTTATACCACCACACCTGGCTGAACATAAGCCCGAAAGTCCTAGAGATCCACCTTCCCAATTCTTGAATCTCCGTTTCAGACAAACCAAGCTGAGAAGCTTCGGTTGCATCACCGATCCGGAAGGAGTGAGATCCAAATTTGTCTTGATTCCTCCTCAAACCCTTCTTAAAAATGGCTACAAACTGATACCTAGATAATGCCGAGCCATCTGCGTGACATAAAAAGGCCACTCCAGACTCAACCCGCACCTCTAAAAATTCCTTAACGTTCCTGACCGGACAAATAACGCAGTTATCCATTCTGGATAATCCAACCCTACGCCCCTTCCCCAATTGATCCGTCTTGGACGTAGAAACCCAAACATTGACCTCCTCATTAGTGATGAGCTGAACACCCCTGTTTTCGGTTCGCATTCGAACTCGAACAATTTCAAAAGTTCGAGTTCAAACTCGAACACGATTCAAACTCAATGCAAGTCAATGGGATTCAAACGTTCGATTTTTAGAGTGCCCTCCAAGAGGGCATATATGCAAGATATTTGCCATAAAAGGTGTATGGGGCTCCGGGTAGTGCCCTGGGGGACAGGAAACAAGGACAAAAAGTTTAAAAAATAACGTTTTTAAAGGAACAGTGAGTTTTCCATGAAATAAGGGTTAAGAATAAAAACGAAAAATTCGTTCAAATATCGTGCCTAGGAGGTCCCCATAACCTGCCCGTGAAGTGGCGGATTTGAAGGATGTATAGAAACATTTTAAAACAAAAAAATGACATTTCAAAAGACGGTAAATGGTTTTCCTTCAATCTATTCATAAACAAACAACTTCTTTGTTGCGGCAGCCTGTATGAAAAGAGGAGACGTTTTAGGACACGCAGAACAAGTTTAGTGATATTTTTGGCTAAATTATGGTGAAACTGATGCAGGCTTTGGATGAAAGTAACAATAGGTGGTTTAAAATTGGGCCTTTAGTGTCGGCAATAGTGCCGTCACACCGTAACACTTCTGTGGTATTGTGGAAGAGTGCAGGGTTGGACCCTGCGGTCCAATATTAAAATGATATGAATCTGGTAATATAGGCGTCAGTGGCAGTGCATCCAAATATTACTGGGCTATGGTGTATGGCAGGATGGAAGCGCACCAGCAGTAACAAGCAGCAGAACAAACCAGACAGGGCACAGAGCGAGAGTAGTTGTTATAACAAAACCAGCTCAACGTTTAGGCACTAGTACTGCGCTACTGTATATGGTGAGAATCGGCGCACACCAGTCCCGGCGGCTCTGCGTCATCACGCCACGCCCTGCCCCCTGATCACTCACAGCTGTGCCGGGTGCCGCCGAAGCTCCTGGCATTCAGCCAGCTGGCGGCACCATGCATCCGGGGCCCCACCGATCCCCACCCGGGGCCCTGGATGTCACAATATTACAATCCAAACGCAAATGGGTTAAGTAATCAAATTTGTAAGAAGAATAATTAATGCAGCATATGAATCACACCTAAACGTTTTACAGCGCGTTCCTGCATGCTGTAAAACGCATAAACAGGGAAATCCCATTATTTGCTATGTGACCCGTTCATACCTGGGCGTTTTACAGCGCGCAGGAACGCAGAAACATTTTTAAAGGAACAGTGAGTTTTCCATGAAATAAAGGTTAAGAATAAAAATGAAAAATTCCTTCAAATATAATGCCTAGGAGGTCTCCATAACCTGCCCGTGAAGTGACAGATTTGTAGGATGTATAGAAGCATTTAAAAGCAAAAAATGACGTTTCAAATGACGGTAAATGGTTTTCCTTTAATCTATTCATAAACAACTGCTTGGGGCGGCAGCCTGTATGAAAAGAGGAGACGTTTTAGGACACGCAGAACAAGTTTAGTGATTTTTTTGGGCTAAATTATGGTGAAATTTATGCAGGCTTTGGATGAAAGTAACAATAGGTGCTTTAAAATTGGGCCTTTAGTGTCGGCAACAGTGCTGTCACACCGTAACCCCTCTGTGGTATTGTGGAAGAGTGCAGGGTTGGACCCTGCGGTCGAATATTAAAATGATATGAATCTGGTACAGGCATCAGTGCACCCAAATATTGTGCCTTTGGTGGCAGCAAGTGCCTTCACACCATAACCCCTCTGTGGAATTGTGGAACAGTGCAGCGGTGGACCCTGCGGTCCAATATTAAAATGATATGAATCTGGTATAGGCGTCAGTGGCAGTGCACCCAAATATTGTGCCTTTGGTGGTAGCAAGTGCCTTCACACCGTAACCCCTCTGAGGTATTGTGGAAGAGTGCAGTGATGGAGGTTTTGGTAATGCAGAAGAGATCCCCGATCTATTCAGTTACATCAGCAGCTATAACAAAACCGGGTCAGCAATGTTTAGGCACTTGTACTGCGCTACTGTATATAGTGAGAATTGGCGCACACCAGTAGCAACAGGAAGCAAACAGAACAGGCAGGGAATAAACAGAGAGAATAGTCAAATGGCAGGCAAAGTCAACAACAGATCGGGTCCTCAGAACAAGCAGGGTCAGTAACAAGTATACAAACTGATTCGGTAAGCTAGCGATGCGGGAATAAAGGCTGAGACACACTGAGCGTGTAGCGACGCAAAGCGTAGAGAAGCGAAGAGAAGCAAACATTTTGCAGGCTTGACTTCACTCCGCTCCGCCTCGCAGCGTGTCTACACTGCATTACGTTTGCTTCTCACCGCACTGGACAGGAATCCACTAACTAAATTAAAATGTACACACAAAACCGTTTTATTTTCACAAAGCACATGTTATATAGGCAAAAAAAGTTTCTACTGAATAAAATACATGAAAAATTACTGTTAATTTAATAGGAATAGTATAAAAATATAAAAAAGGTAACCCCTGATCATATATATTATAGGGACACGGAGCGCCATGTATAGAGTAGGGATGCATCGATACCACACACAGACATATACGTATATATCAACACGCAGACCTATATATACATATATATCAACACGCAGATATAAATATACACCCACCCACAGACCTCAGACCATATATACACATACGCACATGGGGGTGGCATGTGGACAATCTCAACTGATAAATTAGAATTCTACTATAATTACCATATATTAAGGAATGCCATAAACCTTTATCAAGTTTCTTCTTATATATCAAAATTGAAGTAAGATGCTGCGCTATGCTGAGCCACGCTGCGCTAAGCCATGGCGAGAGACACCAAAATCCGCCACAGGCATGTAGCTTCAGGTCATGTCTAAATATCTTTGTTAGACAGACTGTTTTATTAAATTTCAAAGAATTTATAGCCAATCAGCATACAGATACATTTCCACGTCACAGTTTAACCAACACGGTTTAACAAACACTTATTACCTTATATGGTTTACAAAAAATCTTTTTCCTATCTTCCCGCTTCTACGCACATTTTCCTGCACTGAACATAACAGGAAGTCGGTCACATCCCCTTATCCTACAGAAGGAACAACTGTCTATGCAGAATTGAAAGAAACAAAATGGAGGGGGGGATTTCACAGCCCATTTTATCAAAGCAGGCTTTTCAAGATAAACTATTTATATTTTATACAGGAAATTAAAATCTAACATCAACTAAATGCGCCCCCCCCCCAATTTGACTGATCCCTCCAGAAGAAATGCTGAACCCGACAGAGCAGAGAATATATATATTATTCTCTGCTCTATAGGGTTCAACATCTCTTCTGGAGGGATCAACCAAATGGAGGGGGGGCAATTAGTTGCCAAAATGTGTGTGTAATACAAGTCTGGATATATATATTTATAAGAATAAAGATATATATCTTATCTATATATATATATTATACCTGCCCTTACCTTCCCCTATAAATTTGCTAAAAATATACACACAAAAAAAAAAAACCACTGCCTGAGACCCTGCGCAGTCCACATGCCACCCCCCTCTACCTGGCTGAATGTATCTAATATATATAATTAAATACATTCAGCAAGGTAGAGAAAGAAAAAAAAAAGTTTTATTTTATGTTCCCGGGGACATTTAAAAATGTCCTCGGATTTTATTTTTCATAGAAATGTGTCGCCTTACCTTAGCCTGGTGGTCAGTGGGGGCTCCCTGGATCCTGGTTGTGGGGGGGTCTTCCATGGCCGCAGGTGCAGTGGCTCCCTTCCTGCGCCGCCTGTCTCTGCCACATGCACCCGGGCGGCTAGCCCGCACAGTCACAGCACTGTCATCCGGCGGCCGCATGCTCCTCAAGGAGATTCCCTCTACAGTGCCTGATTAGAGGGCCGTGTCTGCCTGATGTTTTAGTAACAAGAATGTTGTATCCCATAGGCTTCAATGTTAAAAATATTCCCGTTTTAATTCAATATCTAATAAATCGTTGCTTATAATATTCTGCAGTAAAGAGTCTCTTTATTTCTAGATTTTTTAGTATTTTTTAAGCATTTTTTATACTTTTTTTTAAAAAAAAAATCGAACTTATGGCGAACGTCCCAAAAAGTTCGAAGTTCTATACTTAGCCCCTTATCCTACTAGGGATGAGCTGTTCGGTTCGATCGGTTCAGAGTTCGATTCGAACGTTGGCCATTCGAAAGTTTGTGAACTTCGAACTTTTTGGCATGTTCGCCAAAAGTTCAAAAAGAAATTTAGATTTTTTTTAAAAAAAAAAAATGCTTAAAAAATCTAAAAATAAAGAGACTCTTTACTGCAGAATATTATAAGCAATGGTTTATTAGATATTTAATTAAAACGGGAATATTTTTAACATTGAAGCCTATGGGATAAAACATTCTTGTTGCTAAAACATCAGGCAGACGAGGCCCTCTAATCAGGCACTGTAGAGGGCAGCCCGCCGAAGCCTCCCTCCCAAAGACCTCTTGAGGAGCATGGGGCCGCAAGATTACAGAGCTGCGACTGTGCGGGCTGGCCAGCCAGGTGCATGTGGCAGAGAGGTGGCGCAGGGACTCCAGGGAGGGAGCCACGGCAGACCCCCCTTCCCCACAACCAGGATCCAGGGAGCCCCAACTGACCACCAGGCTAAGGTAAGGCAACACATTTCTAAAAAAAATAAAATCTGAGGACAATTTTAAATGTCCCCAGCAACATAAAATAAAACTTTTTTTTTTTCTTTCTAATACTCACTTGATTCCTGGATCCACAAACTGTAGAGGTGCTGCCCAGCAGTGTGAGGATTCATTTGCTGCATTAATTATTCTTCTTACAAATTTGATTACTTAACCCGTTTGCGTTTGGATTGTAATATTGTGACATCCAGGGCTCTGGGTGGTGATCGGTGGGGCCCCGGACGCATGGTGCCGCCAGCTGGCCAAATGCCAGGAGCTCTGGCGGCACCCAGCACAGCTGTGAGTGATCAGGGGGCAGGGCGCGGCGTGATGACGTAGAGCCGCCGGGACTGGTGTGCGCCAATTGTCACCATATACAGTAGCGCAGTACGAGTGCCTAAACGTTGAGCTGGTTTTTCTATAACAACTACTCTCGCTCTGTGCCCCTGTCTGGTATATTCTGCTGCTTGTTACTGCTGGTGCGCTTCCATCCTGCCATACACTATAGCGCAGTAATTTTTGGGTGCATTGCCACTGACGCCTATATTACCAGATTCATATCATTTTAATATTGGACCGCAGGGTCCAAACCTGCACTCTTCCACAATACCACAGAGGTGTTACGGTGTGGCGGCACTGTTGCCGACACTAAAGGCCCAATTTTGAAGCACCTATTGTTACTTTCATCCAAAGCCTGCATTAGTTTCACCATAATTTAGCCAAAAAAATCACTAAACTTGTTCCGCGTGTCCTAAACCGTCTCCTCTTTTCATACAGGCTGACACCCCAAGCAGTTGTTTATGAATAGATTAAAAGAAAACCACTTACAGTCATTTGAAATGTAATTTTTTTGTTTTTAAATGTTTCTATACATCCTAGAAATCCTCCACTTCACGGGCAGGTTATGGGGACCTCCTAGGCACGATATTTGAAGGAATTTTTAACCCTTATTTCATGGAAAACTCACTGTTCCTTTAAAAATGTTTTTTTTTAAACTTTTTGTCCTCGTTTCCTGTCCCCCATACCCGGACCCCCATACACCTTTTATGGCATACACCTTATATCTTGCATATATGCCATCTTGCAGGGCACTCTAAAATTCGAACTTTCGAGTCCCATTGACTTGGATTGAGTTCGGTTCGTGTTCGCGTTCGAACGCAAACTTTTGAAATTGTTCGAGTTCGAATGCAAACCGAACACGGGGGTGTTCGGCTCATCCCTAATCCCTACTCCTCATCTCCTAACCATACCGCATTTGCTCCCAAACCACCACCACCTTCTTAGAATTACAAACCAACTCACCTACTTGAAATGCTCCAAAAATCCCAAACAGAAAGCTGCCCTCATGAGCAAAAACCTCATAAATTGAGGAACAAAATCCCCCCAAAATCCCATAAACCTTCCAATAACTGCCTTGACATCGGATGCCGTGTGTCAACCCTGCACCTTCCCCTCACATAACCCCAAACTGCACCACTAATAACAAAATCCTTGGTGACATCCCTCTTCCCAGAAATCTGAAGAAGAAAAACCAAGGCGGCCAGCGACTGCCGCACCACCCCAGGAGATACCCCCACTTCGAACAACCGAATGAGGTATGCTCTGAGCAGGCTCTCCTCATCCCAGCCACAAACCGCAATGTACCTGAAACACTCACCCAATGCGTCCCAATCCCACCAGATTCGGGAATACACCTTCCAAGTGGAGTCAGACAAAAAACCTCTCACCCAACATCCAAACATTCCGAGCCTAGCTGCCAAAAACCCTCGGGACACGGGGTGCCCACCTCTTCCGCCTTCGGAGCCAGACAGAGAGCAAAACCTGTCCCACTGTAAACGAGACAAAGCAACCACCACTGAGTTAAACATAGAAACATAGAAACATAGAAAAATGTCGGCAGATAAGAACCTTTCGGCCCATCTAGTCGCCCAATTACATGGATACTTTACCTGGATTTATCTTTTGTTTAGGATAGCCTTATGCCTATTCCATGCCTGCTTAAATTCAATTACTGTTTTGGCCTCTACCACTTCTACTGGAAGACTGTTCCATGTATCCACCACCCTCTCAGTAAAATAATGCTTCCTGATGTTACTTTTAAACCTTTGCCCCTCTAATCTAAGACTATGTCCTCTTGTTTTGCTACTTTGTTTCCTTTTAAATATACTCCCTTCCTCTACCTTGTGGATTCCCTTTACGTATTTAAATGTTTCTATCATATCTCCTCTGTCTCGTCTTTTTTCCAAGCTGTACATGTTAAGATCATTAAGCCTTTCTTGGTAACTTTTCTCCTTCAAGCCGTACACCATTTTAGTAGCCATTCTCTGAACTCTCTCTAAGATGTCTATATCCTTCTGGAGATACGGTCTCCAGTACTGCACACAGTACTCCAAGTGAGGTCTCACCAGTGCTCTGTACAGTGGCATGAGCACTTCCCTTTTCCTACTGCTAATACCTCTCCCTACACAACCAAGCATTCTGCCAGCATTTCCAAGCATTCTGCCAGCATTTCCTGCTGCTCTATTACATTGACTACTTACCCTTAGATCCTCTGAAATAATAACCCCTAAATCTCTTTCCTCAGATGTTGAGGTTAGGACTGTATCAAATATTCTATATTCAGCCCTTGGGTTTTTACGTCCCAGGTGCATTATCTTGCACTTATCCACATTAAAACTCAATTGCCACAGCTCCGACCATTTTTTTAGTTTACCTAAATCATTTGTCATTTGGCTGATCCCTCCAGGAACGTCAACCCTTTTGCAAATCTTTGTGTCATCAGCAAAAAGACATACTTTTCCATTAATACCTTCTGCAATATCACTAATAAAAATATTAAAGAGAATGGGTCCAAGTACTGACCCCTGAGGTACCCCACTGGTAACAAGACCTTGCACTGAATAAACTCCATTTACCAGTTAAGGCGACCCGGTACATGCCGCGCCCTGCCACGCCCTGCAGAAAACATAAAATTTCAAACAAAGCAGCACAAACCTCTTCAGCAACCTAATGACTGGCAACGATGAAGCTGACAGGGAATTGATCACCGACACCACCTGTGACGGGCGCTGCTACTCGGAGGGAGTAGATCCGCCGTAGGTGCCGGGGTTGCTCTGCAGTGAGCAGCGGTAGCGAGCCAGCATCAGGTCCCTTGCTGGAAGCTAGCGAGTCAGCCGGAGAAAATACCTAGCAGACAGTCCCTCTTCCCAAATACCCGTAGTACAGGTTAAGCAGATTGTTTTTTTAATTTGAACAGCACAGACACTGTACATTATGTGCATTTCGGGTTTCGGAATTTCGGAATTTTCACGAAATTTCCCGATTCGTGTTTTCAGATTCGGCCAATTTTCTGAATCGGATCGGACCCGAAAACCGACAGATCAGAAAAGTTTTCCGAGCCGAAACGAAATATTTTCGGAGTTTTCGAATGGACTTGAAATGTGTCAAATCAAAATTTATTTTCGCTCTATTCATGATTTCGGTTCCATTCGTGATTTCGGTTCCATTTCGGTAATTCTGCACATCGTATATTTAACTATTATCGGTTATATCGCTGATTCTGTAAATTTTGTATTTGTAAATGCGTATCACTTGTTTTTGTTTCCAATGATCCGATAATTCTGACGATACGATAATTCCTTTGTAATCGGGTCGGATCCGATTCGTCCCCGGGTCGCGAATGCGCGCGCGCGGATGTCGTAACTTTATTGAGCCAGTTTTTTGACAGGCCAAAAAATATTGATTTTTTTATTTATCATGGCTGAAAGAGACGAGTCCCATTCGGACACCTCCTCATCTTCTTCCACCCATGAGACACCACCCAGGAAGAAGCGGGCCAGCAACATGGCATTTGAGGAGATGTTGGAGCTGGTCCGCATCTTTGATCACAAAGATTATGACTGCCGTAAGGGCCCTTACGGCAGGAAGAATAACAATCGCAAGGATCGTATCCTTGACAAACTCCGAACCACCATCCTGGAGCTGTTCGGGAAGGACCGGACGAAGGACCAGCTCCGAAGACGCTGGTCCGACCTCAAGACGCGCGAGGAGGAGCAGCTGAGGCACATCCGTCGCGTCATAGCCAAACGTAAGTGTCATGTTATATTGTAAAGCGCTGCGCAAACTGTTGGCGCTACATAAATCCTGTATAATAATAATAATAATGTGCTTGCATGTGCTAATGTGCACAGAAATACGTTGATTTATCTAGTCCTTTTTTCATGCAATGTGATTGTGTATAGCTTTGCGTCTTCACGACTCGTCATACATGCATTTTTGCCATAGCTCTTCCTTTTTGTGATTTTACGTATTCGTGAAAATTGTGATATTTGATGTATGTAGATGAAGTTACAATGCTGGATTTCTTTTGGCACTGTGTGTATAGTCTGTAGTGTGTTGGGGGGGAGGTTGTTGTGATTGAGTGATGCATACGAGATGACCCGCAGCTTGCCCAATATTGGCTCCCACCTGCGCATCAACAAAAATCTCTGCGTCTCTGCTAAGGCTGGGGTCAGACCAGCGCAATTTTAACGTGCGTTCTGGCGCACTTAATCACGGCCGCACTAGCAGCAAATGACGGGCAATGACGGCCAATATACGAAGTACGGTCGCACGAAAGTCCGGCCGCGCAACGCAAGTGGAAAATGAACGCATTTTTTCGAGAACGCAGAACCGCTAGTACGGACGTACAGAGTGCGCTGCGCCCGCTAGCGGTGTGTGTGTGTGATTTGGAGACGTCAGACCCTTCTCATGTCCGGCCAACATAACGTCCAGACGCAAAAAGTTTCCTGGTTTGGATTCGTAAAACATCACGCACGAAAATGCGCATCGTATGACCGTTTTCGCATATTCCGTGAAAAAATACATCAATGCGTTCGGACGCACTTTTTTATGTTCGCGTGTAAAAATGCTTTCGTTTGACCCTAGCCTTAGTGGTAGGATGGGACATGTAGTTATTTATTTATTTATTTTATTTATAAAGGATTTTACCAGGAAGGATACATTGAGATTTCTCTCGTTTTCAAGTATGTCCTGGGTTCAAGAACATTGTATTTCTGTAACTGTAACACTTCAAAGTAATACAATGCAAGATATTAAAAAAAAACAACACAAATCTACAGATTAACAGAAAATAAATATGTAGGAAATATAGTCACTAGGTTACATGTTTACAGGTGCATTCTGTATTGAGGTATGTTAGTAAGGAGCTTTTGAGTGACTTAAGACTGGGGGAAGATTTGATGGTGTCTGGGAGGTTATTCCATAATTGTGGTGCTCTGTAGGAAAATGAGGACCGAGCCACTGTCTTTTTGTATTGTGGTATAGCAAGTAAGGTGCTCGTCCTGGATCGGAGGTTATAGGATGAGGGAGCTGCTGGGGGAAGCAGTCTATTCAGGTAGGGTGGCAGCTTCCCAGAGATGCTCTTAAACACCAGGCTGGAGAGGTGAAGGGTGCGTCTGGATTCCAGCGATGGCCAGTTTAGCTCTTTTAACATGTCACAATGGTGGGTCATGTAGTTACATTGTAGCACAAAGCGGCAGAATGAGTTATACAATGCAGTAAGTTTATGAAGGTGTGTTTGCGGGGCGGCTGCATACACTACATCTCCGTAATCAATAGCCGGCATAAGCATTTGCTGTACAATCTGCTTTCTTACCGCGGGACTCAGGCAGGATTTGTTCTTCTGAAAGTGCATCCAAACAGAGCCGCGTTCAATACGTCCTCAGCAGCTGCTAAATTGTTGCAGCGCAGCAATTCAGTTTGCTGCAGCAGTGTCATTATTGAACTCTTTAGATGCAAATTTCAAAACAAAATGGCGGATTTCTGTTGTTTCTGCAATATCCACAGTTTTATTCGCAGAAACTGAAAGTGAAACTGAGGCTGAGGCATCTATAAAATAAATAAAAGCAGTCACACAATGCGCTTTGTACGCACACAACACAAATAATAGTTTTTATTGAATAAACGTAATGTTTACTTCTGAAAAAAATATATAATTGAACGGTAATATATGTCTATGTGCAGAGGAAATAAATAAATATTTTGTGACTTTAGAACTATGAGATGGGAGTAGTGGGGGGTCAAGCTGGTAGTGGGGTAGTGGAGGGGTGTCGCAATACTTTCGGCAATATATTGTATAGATATACCATTTTTTCCAGTCTGCATTATTTACGTGTTATTTTTTGGATTTGGCAGAAGACAGGAAGAAGGCAGCATCTGCCCCGGCGGGCACCAGTGCCCCAGTGGAGGAGGGGGGGGAGCCACGGGCGACCACCAGCGCTGCTATATACTGTTTTATTTTGCAACAACTTTTGGTCAAAAACAGAAACATTTTTTGTTTACTGTATTTTAATTTAATTTTTTTATGTATAGCACAAGAGGAGGAGGAAGAGGAGGAGCAGGAGGAGGAGCAGGAGGAGGAAGAGGAGGAGCAGGGCGATGGAGAGAGGGAGCCGGAGCCGCAGCAGGAGGCCAAGAGTCCAGTTTTTTTTTTACTGTTGTATTTTGCATCGACTTTTGTTCAAAAATAAATCAGTTTTGTTGTTTACTGTATTTTTTATTTCATTAATTTCTTAGATATAGCACCGGAAGAGATGCTGACGGTGGTGGTGGAGGAGGAGGAGTCGGAGGAGTCGGAGGAGTCAGAGGAGGAGTCGGAGCCTCAGGAGGCCGCCAGCACTGGTATATACTACTGTTTTATTTTTTCAAGACTTTCAGTCAAAAATAGAAACCTGCTTTACTTACTGTATTTTCCTTCTTTCATTTATTGGATATATAGAAGGAAAAGCCAGACCGGACACGTCCAGCATTAGGATGATGAATAATAGGATGGCGATCGGAGAGCTATGCCTGGCTGTAACCACCATAGATGCCATACAGGAGTTGCTCCAGGAGTTAAGGGAGCATATTAGCAATGCCGCTGACATCCTGGAGTGGCAGTGAGACCAGCCTCCTCCTCCCCTATGTTTGTTTGTGCCCCTGTTGGGCAGTTTGCCATCCTTGGCATGTTCCCTTCCCCATGTTGTAAATAAATTTTCTATTTTTTCTATATTTTCCTGTTTGTATGCGTTGCTTTTCCTTACTTAATAAGTTAATATGTATTGCTTGGTTTCCACACTGTTAAAATTATATGTACATAAATTTATTGACATTTCTATGGACCCTTTGTCATAAATTTGTCAACATATTTGTGGCCATGAATGTGACTGTGCACATTCTACACTTCCTGCCTGGCCAAAAAATGTCACACACTAACACAACCTTGTTGTACTGCCTTGAGATTTGATTACCGACGTGGCCTGGTTTTGTTAACCTTAGGCGATGTCGCAACAACACGGATTTTTGTCCACAGTCACATTCATTGTATAACCAAGAATTTATCAAAAAATATTGATGGCAGCACTGCGTGAAGTCTTCTCCAACACAACCCAAAGATCCTTAGTGCGGCTCAGGTCTAGTTTATTTGTCCCTGTTTGCAGCTTCACGCAACACCTCCTCCCAGCTATGAGCTCTCTCTATCCCACCGCTGCCCGCTAAGACGCTGCCCGCCAACATGGTCACGTCTTTGCAGGAAGACAACAGCGTGGGGGAACGGCAGCTGCCGACAGTCCCAAGACCTCGTCACAATGACGTCAGTTCTGGAGTTAACCCCTAACTGCGACCAATGGTGGAGATAGGGGCTTCATTGGAACCCCCTATCTCCCGATCCGCGGCAGCTATCGGTTGGTTAATGTTTGTTATCTTTGGATCGACCAAAGCATGGCCTTTCCAACAATACCAAACATGACAATGTTAAAAATTATAAAAAATTAGAATATAAAAAAAATAAACAGGTTTTTTGTTTTGTTTTGTTAATGCAGCAATATTGTTCCCATTTCAATTATAATGTGAACAATGATGCTGCACTAAGGATTTTTGTATGGGGTACGTTTGTTAAAAATATTTTTTTGGGTGAAAATTACACTATAACAAGTCCCCATTTCAATTTTTTTTAACAAACGCAACTCATAAAATATAACCGCAAACACTCGCATGTTAAAATGTGAAAAAAAAACACTTTACACCTTGTAAAACAAACATTGAAAATTCTAATTTTATTGCATTTTTTGTTATAATATACAGACAGGACATGACGCATACATATGATAATGATATATTATGAATCATCTGCCGAGTCTGCCGGAAAGAACGATATATAACATGTCTGGGTCATATTATAAAATAAGGCTTCAAAAAAACGCGTTTAAACAAGAGGAGCGAAACTGTTAAAAATTAGCTCAGCAGCAGAAGCAGTGCCGCACACAGGTGTGAAGGGAAGCCGTGAAATGCCTCAGCAGCGAAAGGGTTAATTTTTTTTTGTCTGTTTTAGATCATTTTATTTGTTTGTTTTTTTTCGTTTCAGATCATTTTGATCAACTATTTTTCCGTTTTAAAACCTTTTTGTTCTGGTTTTTATTTTTAAAGTCAGACCATTCGGGTCAGTTTAGCGTTTTTTAAATCGTTTTGTTCTTTTTTTTTTGTTCCTTGGCTTTCATACCATTTTTTTAATGTGATTAAATAAAGTTGTGAAATGTTTATTCATAAGAAAAAAAGGATCTTTATTTAATAAAAAAAAAACACGATAGAATCGCCAGAATTATTGTATCGACAGAATGAATTATCGGATCCGAAAAACAAACCAAAAATTTATTATAAAAAAATATATAAAGTATAAAAAAGTAAACCATAGTAGTTTACGTCAAAACGAATAGAGTTAGACACTTTGAAACGAGGAGAACAGACGTTCCGAAAAAAACAAAAATTTCCGAAATGACGAAAAGTCAATACAAAAAACGAGCAAAGTGACACGAAAATACGAAAAATGGTCGATATTCGGAAAAAAAAATATATACGAAAAACGAGCCGAACCGAACCGAATCGAAACAGAAATCGGTCGAAACGAGCCAAATTGAAAATTTTAAACATCCGAACAAATTGAACCGAATCGAGCCGAAAAAAAAATCGGTGCACAAGCCTACTGTACATTTATACGGTACAGTCCCATTGATCTCTCCTATGCCCGCCCTCAGACATCCCGGCGCCAGTTTTGCCACTGCCTCTAGCCCGAGCCCTTTTTGTATCCTTAACATGGGCTTCCCCGGCCTCCAGCTCCTGGCGCCACACTGTCTGGCCCGCCCTGGGCTGTTCATTGCCCGGGAAATTCCACCCCCCGGAGTGCGAGCGCTGATTCCGGCGCCGGATCCCAACTCTGCGGCTGGGAAGCCCGACCTGGTTTAGCGGCTGATTGAGGGGTGATCTGGACGGCGCTCCCTTTTAGAACTCACCCCACAGTGACACAATGTTCTCAGGGCCCTTCTGACCAAAAAGCACTCTGGTGGCATGTACAGGGGCTGAGCGGTGCAGGGTGTAAGGAATGTCGGCTGTGCTTTGTCTCGGCCGGTTGCAGCTGTATCTGGTTTGCGCTGGACAGATAAACCAAGATGGCGGGGCAAGGCAGGGGTGGCAAAGAACTTGCTAAACATCATGATCACAGAAGCATAAATTGTATAAACGAATTTTAACTTTGAACCAACGAACTTTTAACTATTTAGGTGCTAAGAAATTGAAAGTGATGGCTGTTCTGTCACAAGCTCCATAGCCATAGCCGCTCTGTTTTGGGACCATTAGATGGAGAGGTTACAAATGGCGCTTCTTCTTCAAACTCACCCCACACCAGGCAACGCTCCCTGGGGACCTAATGTCCAAAAAGCGCCCTGGTGGAGGAAAAGGGGGCTCCAGGGCAAGCTGTTGAACAGGAGTAGGGTTTTGGCAGCTTGCCAGTGGTAATTTGCGATCTCCTGGGGGGTCTCCTGCCTTACACAATATGGGCAAGCCGGGGTACACTTTGCAGGAACCATAATAACATATTTTGCTTGTACAATTGGCACTGGTACAAGCTGGAGACAAAGGAGAACGAGTTATTAATCAGCACAGGAGATATACAGACAAATGGCCCCGGGCTGTTTCAGTGACTGATACATTTGTAGCAAGCATGTACTCCGTGGTTACTAGCAGGATCGGTGCCGGGGAAAAACATGATTAAATAGAAGTCTAGCAACAGTTTTACAATAAATCTAACAGGGAAATTTGTTCGTACAAATAAAGGGTAAACGAAATATAACAAAATAAGAATGATATTAAACTAAATAACTCCTGTGGCAGCCGATCCGTCACACCACCGCCATGTTGTCCAGCGATAGAAGCTCTCGCAACCTCAACTTCCTGACCGACAAGGCCTCTTCCACCTGCCTTAAAGCTTCTACGACTTTCACCAAAAGTAAACGACACTCACCCTTGACTGAGTCAGTCTCAATCCCCAGGAAAGTGATGACTGACGCCAGGCCTTCCGTTTTATCGGATGCCAAAGGAACACCAAATTGATGTGCCATCTATTGAAAAGACCGAAGAATGTGAAGACATTCCCCTGTCCCTTTCCTACCCACACAAGAAATTCGTGCAGATAATGTGTCAAGTTAACAGACTCTGCCACCACACGACCCACCCATTCCAAAAATGTGCTAAAACACACAAAAAGGAAAAGGAAATGGAACAAGCCATAGGCAAACCTAAATCCACCTAAAATTTCACCTTCAAACCAAAACCCTAGAAAGTGATAACATGAAGGATGAATAGGTAAGAGACAAAATTCTGATTCAACCTCCATCTTAGCCATCAAAGCTCCCTTTTTTGCATCCCGAACCAAACCAACCGCTGAATCAAATGCAACATACGACACCGAGGCCAACTCCTCACCAATATCACCAGTCACCGACCCTCCCTGCGGATAAGACAAATGATGAATCAACTGAAATTCCCCAGTCTTCCGCTTAGGCACTACCCCCAAAGGGGATATCCTCAAAACCCAAACTGGCGGTGACTAGGGATGAGCCGAACACCCCCCGAGTTCGGTTCGAGCCCGAACCCGAACTTCCCATTTGTTCGGGACTGAAACCGAACCCGAACCCGAACCCCCATGCAAGTCAATGGGGCTGAAAATTCGGTTTTTTAGAGTGCCCTCCAAGAGGGCATATATGCTACATATTTGCCATAAAAGGTGTATGGGGGTCCGGGTAGTGCCCTGGGGGACAGGAAACAAGGACAAAAAGTTTAAAAAAAAACATTTTTAAAGGGACAGTGAGTTTTCCATGAAATAAGGGTTAAAAATAAAACCCAAAAATTCCTTCAAATATCGTGCCTAGGAGGTCCCCATAACCTGCCCGTGAAGTGGCGGATTTCTAGGTTGTATAGAAACACTTAAAAACAAAAAAATGACGTTTCATATGACGGTAAATGCTTTTCCTTTAATCTATCCATAAACAACTGCTTGGGGCGGCAGTCTGTATGAAAAGAGGAGACATTTTCGGACACGCAGAAAAAGTTTACTGATTTTTTGGCGGTGAAAAGCAGGAGAATGACTGGAGAAAGGAAAATTCTAGACCAAATAGCCAATTTGGAAAGTGAGTTAAATGGGAGAATTTTTCTGGTTTGGCTATTTTGACCTAGAATTTTTACTTCCCCAGTTATTCTCCTGCTTTTCACCGCTCTCTGAATAACCCTGTGAATGTTTAATCCCGAGGTGAAAAATAACATTGCTTTAGATTTTCTTCAAACACCAGTTAACCACGTGGCTGCTATGGACGCGCTCAGCGCATCCAGCCAAGTGGTTCTCCTGTGCTATGGACGTGCTGAGCGCGTCCATGCACAGGAGGCAGCAATCCGCCGGATTCCGGCAGATTGCTGCATCCCCCGGTGCGGGCTGACATCTAATTCAGGCGCCCCCCCCGCATGTGAGGAGGAAGCGCCTGAAAGGGAGGGGCGGAGGTCCTTCGGACCTCTTTCCCTCCCGATCGCCGGGGGGCAGAGGGTTAATCCAGGCACCGTTTGGAAGGGCACAGCCCGCTCTTTCAAACGGTGGCTGTGATTAACCCCTGGGGAGCCGGATCACGAATCGGCACTGAAAAGCGCCGGATCGTGATCCTCTCCTGGAGCTGGCCGACATCTTGGATGTCGGCCAAGCCTCCAGGAATTCCCCCTGAGGACTGGCGTCATCGTGCATAGCACGATGACGCCAGTCCTGGAGTTAACCCCTAGCTGCTAAAAATAAAAAAATAAAAATATTTAAAAAAAAATTCTAAAGAAAAATAAACAAGTTTTTTTGTTTGTTTTTGTTTTGTTAATGCAGCAATATTGTTCCCATTTCAATTATAATGTGAACAATAATGCTGCACTAACGATTCTTGTATGCGGTGCGTTTGTTAAAAAAAGCGAAATTTTCCCCCCAAAAAAAATGTAACGAGACCCCATTTCTAATTTTTTTAACAAGCGCACCCCATACTAAATATAACCGCAAACGATCGCATGTTAAAATGTGAAAAAAAACACTTTACACATAATAAATTATTGAAAATTCTAATTTTATTACATTTTTTGTTATAATATACAGACATGACATAAAGTATACATATAATAATGGCATATTATGAATCTGCCAAGTCTGCCGGAAAGAACGATATATAATATGTCTGGGTCATATATCAAAATATGGCTACAAAACGCGGTTAAACATGATGAGCAAAAGCGGTAAAAATGACCTCAGCACAGAGGTGTGAAAAGCCTCAGCAGCGAAAGGGTTAAATGCAGCATATTAGAATGTTTTAGGGAAATCAATTCTCAAATCTCAATCAGAAGCAGACACCACCACACCCTCACTATATTGTACAATGTATCAAATTGATTACCAGACTAAAAACACCTGGTGTTATGCCCATTTGTGAACAGAGGTAATTTAGAGTTGATAATCTTTCCACGTACACATTAGTTTTTAATTCAATATCTAATAAACCGTTGCTTACAATATTCTGCAGTAAAGAGTCTCTTTATTTCTAGATTTTTTAGTATTTTTTTAAGCATTTTCTATACTTATTTCAAAATTTCTTTTTTTTTCCAACCCGAACCGAACACGCCCAAAAAGTTCGAAATTTGTGAACGTTCGAACTGCCAAAGTTCGGGTCGAACTCCGAACCGTCCGAACCCGAACAGCTCATCCCTAGCGGTGACGAGAATGGACCCGCCATCCGACCGGCCCCAATCTCCTTGCAAACCTACTCCCAAACCACCACCGGATATTCCCTTGCCGATTTCAAATTCCTTTGCTTGCCACCCTCTGGCCGAGCAACACAAGGAATCCGGAAACCATTCCCGAAACCGACCCGCAGAAACTCTGCATCCCTATGTTTTCCGTAATGCCTTAGCCATGGTAACATTGCGTTGAGTTTCACTGGGGAAGCCCCCATCTCCAGACCCTCCAAAAGGCAAACCGCCCTGTCTTACCCGCTAGAAACATCTGGACAACGAATGCAATCCTCCACAATTTGAAAATTTGTGTTAAAACTTGCACCCATTGCCAAACTTGCATTGTCCCTCGTTAAACTGCCAACAGGACCCCTACTTAGAACCTGCCGGTGCAGAACTTGCCCCTCCCCTACCGGCGACCCCCAGAAAGGGCAAAGCCTTCTGAGCCCCCATGAAACGTAACCACAACGTTATGTCCATCTGGTCCCACCCCATACTCGGGTGAGCCGCCAGACGTTGCCTAAACTGCTCATCGTATTTCCACCATGCCCAACCTCCATAAATCCGATAAACCTCCCAAATCCCATCCACATAGCAAAAAAGAGCTGAACAATGCTGGGGCTTCTTTTCCCCTACCACACTGGCCAAAATACAAAAGGTCCGTAGCCAATTCCCAAACGACTTAGGAATCCTCCGATACCTCTATTCCTTTCCTCTTCCTCTTTTAACGACTCGTCCTAAACACCTGCTGTCATGGAACGGACATAGGGGCTCTGACCAGCGAGCCCCAGAACTAACAGCCTGGGACATTTCAAAGACCTTTTTCTTTATTTGAGACTCTTTCGGTTTTGCGTGTTGAAATGAACAGTTATACCTTTTCTAGATGTGGTTTTATTGGTGTGATGTATTACCATGTATCCTGTATTGTAGGAGTGTGGATTCAGATGTGTAATTGTGTGATGCATTTAAAGGTATTATATTTCCCCTTGGTTGCTAGGAGTGAAAGGCTGTGTTGAAATTCAATTGTATGCTAATTTCTGTGTACATTAGCTCTGTGTGTGTGTGTAATCTGATGATGCAAGCATGCCATTGTATGCAAATTGAGTTCACATTCAAGCCTGGGCATGTCTCCTTTGTGTGTGAGATGTTTAAATGCGTGTCCCATTTGAGTAAAGAGTTCAGTTCAACTGCGTTTGACTTGAAGCATACAGCCCCGTTTGGTGTCGTCATTTCATCGCTAAAATCACAGTGCAGGAGACACTCTGCGGTCTCCTAGCTCCCCACTACGCAGAACGGGTCAACTTAATTCGGCAGCACCATCTCGCCAAGTAACGCCAGGGTCTTCTCAGGCCGCTCGAGATGCCGAGTGCCGTGACACTTGGTAGTCGGGCCTGACGCCATCAAGAGGGGGTCAGATTGGAGCACACCCGCAGACGGATAACACCCCATTCCGTCACACTGGTGGCAAGCGGTGAGGATAGCTCTCTGCACCCCCAGAAGACCCTCATCATGGCAGCATATGCCAATTATAAACGGGACACACTGCGGGGCATGCTGGAGGACCGTGGAGGAACCGTGGGCTCAAAGAGCAAGGATGCCCTGGTCGAAGAATTGGCGGCCCTGGATCAGCAGACCAGGGACCTGCCCGCAACCTCACCACCGATCGTAGCTCAGGCGTCCAGCCCTGAAAACTCCTTACAGAGGAAGGTACAGCAGCAGGCAGCGGCTTGCGGAGCCGCGCCGACAGAAGCCACCTTCCAGAACTTCGTCCGGGACATCACCCATGAAGAAGAGCAGGAGCGGTTGCGCCAACATGAGATACGGCTGGCGGAAATCCAGTACCAACAGGGAGGAAACCCCAACTGGGAAAGACCAACGGCACGGAAGGTGCCCTTCCAGGCCTTCAAGAGCTTCAACGAGGCAGAGGAGGAAATAGAAAGTTTCCTCCAGGACTTTGAACGCTCGTGCCAACTACACGAGGTTCAACGGGCCGCTTGGGTTGGGATCCTGGCGTGTAAACTAACAGGGCGGGCTGCGGAGGCCTACAGGACTGTCCCAGACGAAGAAGCCCGGGACTACGAACAGGTGAAACAAACCCTGCTGGCCCATTTTGCCATCACCCCCGAAGCCAGCCGGATGAAATTCCGAAATTCCCGGCGGCCCCACGGTACTACCCATGTGGAGTGGGCGCACTGGCTGCAACGGGACATGAAGACCTGGTTCGCCGGAAGCAAGGCTCAAACCCTCGAAGAAGTCACTCAGCTGTTCCTTCTCGAGCAGTTTTTCGACCACACCGCCCCGGCCGTGCGGGAGTGGGTGAGGGACAAGAAGCCCCAGACGGTGCAGCAAGCGGCCACCTGGGCCGATGAGTATACGGACACGCGCACGTCCCACGGGGGGGAACGACCTCCACCCTCCCGATCCACCCTACAACCTCCCCGTGCCACACCCCCACCTCCCAGGCCGGAGCCAACAACACGCTGGCCCGCACCCCGGGTCCCAAACCGGGCCCCTTCCACGGCTACCATCCGTTGTTATGGGTGCGGCCAGATGGGCCACTACCGCCAGAACTGCCCCAACCAGCCGCCCCTTCCGCGGGGCCCCAATCCGAGCCCCACCTGCGGCTCATTGTTACCAGGAGGAATCCCCATACTGGGACCCACAGGAGGAATGGGGGATACTGCATGAGGCCGATCCCGTGCAGGCTGCATCCGCCGACAACCGCCAACACCACAGACAGGCGGTATGGATTAACAGGCGGGCCGTCGAAGGTCTCCGCGACTCCGGCGCTACCATCACGCTTGTCCGGCCTCACCTGATTCCCCGAAAGGACCGGCTGGACCGCACCGTCGCTGTTCGCGTAGCCGGAGGCAAGGTGCTCCGACTCGCTACCGCCCGAGTCCATTTGGATTGGGGGTCGGGGGGAGGGATCCGTGCGGGTGGGGTTACTCGACCAACTACCGGCAGAAATACTCTCTGTGGTCTCCTAGCTCCCCACTACGCAGAACGGGTCAACTTAATTCGGCAGCACCATCTCGCCAAGTAACGCCAGGGTCATTTCAGGCCGCTCGAGACGCTGAGTGCCGTGACACTTGGTAGTCGGGCCTGACGCCATCAAGAGGGGGTCAGGTTGGAGCACACCCGCAGACGGATAACACCCCATTCCGTCACACCTGCAACCTCATCCAATGGAAGCAAGGAAAAGAGCTCCACATACTCACCACGCCAGATACTCTCCTTAACCTCCTGCTTCAAATGTAACCCCAAAGGACCAGCAAATGACACATAAGCATTCCTCCTGGCTAGTATACATCCGCCACCCCTGAAGACTCACTGAGCAAACCCGACACTCCATTCAGCACCCCTGAAGCAACTGCTTCACCACCGAGAGCACCACCAGCTCTCCCAACCAACTTCTCTGCAACCCTCCAGGCCTGGGCCAAATCAACTCCCTGACCAACACCCCCTTTTGAACCCGGCCATGCTTCAAACGCACCCTGTAAAAGACATAAAGGAACTCATATCACTCCCACTTCCATTACCTGATGCCACACTAGGCCCAGCTGCACTTCCTTGAACCTTCGATGCCACACTCTCCATAGCCAACACTCCAACTCCACCGGCTCCACCAGCCTGGAAAGCACCAACCGGCTGTGGACTCCGCTCCTGAACCATAGGAACGGTGGACGACAATACATTTCTACGATGTGCCTCGGACCCTGAAGTGCCATAACCACCTTCCCGCTCCACTGTACCAAAACCTGGAGCCACCACACCTTCAACACCTGAACACAAAACCCCTTTGGGTTCCCGATAAACCTAATCCCGCACAATACCACCCTGTGCCACACCCCTGTCCACCTCCCCATCCACCAAATACCTGTCCGCCGAAACCTCTGCCACAGAGACAGACCTCGATCCACTCCTGGGACCCCTGGCAGACAGCCGCACCGCTCCTCTACCCATAGAACCCCTCGACCTCCACACTCCTTCTCTCCTGGTAGCGTTCACTACACCTCCACACCGACCTCAAAACGTAGAATCCTACCTGCCAACTGCCTTGAAGCGCTCACACCCGCCTCAGGCCCAACTGCGTCACCTCCAACCAACATCCACCTTACCAACCGTCCTCTGCCTCTCACTGCCTCCGACCTCAATCTCTCAGTCGCTGGTCCACTGCTGGATTCCTGTCATGCCTCAGCCCTGAGAGCCTGCTGTGGCCAGCCTGGGTCACTAGCTCTCCATACCTGTTTCCCACCTAAGGGTTAACTCCTGTGTCTGAACCTGAGGTTCTCCATGTCATGGAGCTGATGTAACGCTCCATGCTTCAAACCCCAAGAGACTTTATGTTCAATTGTATCGTGTGATTTTAAATATATTTTACATCGTTCGGTTTTAGTTTAAATTAGTTTAGTGTAAAATGGCGTAGCTTTAGTTTTAAATATACTTATATTTATTTAGGAAAAAAATAGTTTTTTTTTTAAGATCCTACCTGCAGCGAGTTCAATTGCTTTCTTACGTATAGATTGTAAAATAGGTTTGAGTAACTTGTGATTAGGAAAAAAGGTTTTCTCTTTGTTCATCTGTTATCTGTTTACATGTCTCAGAGGTTGGGAGTCACCATTGTCTCAGCCAAAACCTAACTGATTTCCTTTACAATAGATTATGTAAATGATGTGTGATATGAAGAAAGAGGAATGTTTATTGTAAATATCTACCTGACATAATGTAATTAGCATATTAGTAGGACAAAGTGCATCATTTATGCAAATTATGGCTGTCGGATTTCAGCATAAATGGTGGCGTTTTTTGTTCATTAAAGATCAGAACTCTCAGAGACTGAGACAGAGAGAGAATCCTGTTTTCAAGCATACAGCCGCTTCTGAATTTAAGCAAGCATGGGATAGGCATAAGGCTATCCTAAACAAAAGATAAATCCAGGTAAAGTATCCATGTAATTGGGCTGACTAGATGGGCCGAAAGGTTCTTATCTGCCGACATTTTTCTATGTTTCTATGTTTCTATGTTTCTGGTGTTTTATTTCAGCGACACGACACTACACTATATCCCACCTCAGAAGGCACAGAGCAGCCTTCTGGAAATTCCTAACGGCTCCAGGGCAGAGGAACAGAAGCAGGCGGGTCAAGCTGCTCGAGGCGCGGAGGACAACGCTCCCAGTAGCTGGGCTGACTGCAACAAAGGGGTGTCTGGAGAGTCAGGACAGACGGAAGAGAACGGTTCTGTCACACTGCATAAAACCAAACTACACCCTCCTCCCCTTTTGCGCTTTCATTTTGTGTTTTCCCTTCCTGTGTTCAGAGGTCCTGAGAGCCCCCTCTTGTTATTGCTTGTCCCTGGATTTATCTGCTGTACCGTGTACCAGTTATTCAGTCCTTGCTGTGTTTGCATCACCTGGTTCCTGCCTGGTGGGAGATCCACTGCGTGGCCCACTATCCACTGGGTCCAGAGACTCTCAAGTGGCTCCCAGCCCTCAGCTCTCTCCTAGAAGTAGACCTTCTATCAAGGTACTGTTACCTAAGGCTCCTGCTTCTCCTAAAAAGGATCCAGAGAGAGACTACGTGGCCCACCATCCACTTGTTATTGCTTGTATTTTTTTGTTCTGCAAAGACTGTTTGCTGTGTACTATATCCTACAATACAAGCTGTATTGTTCATTTACTGCCTGTGTCTGTCTGACTGCTCATCCCCAGCGTTTGGGATCATATATAACCACATAGAGGCTGTGCCATGGCTCCTTCATGGCGCGAGTCTGACATAATGAAAGAGCCACAAACCAGGCCCGTGGGGGTCCAAGCTGCACTGGATGATATTGTATATCAATTGCTCCTTGTGGTAAAGGATGTGTGGGATCTAATAAACTCATTGAGTACCACGCCTGGCCCTGTCAGGCCTTCTCCTTAAGAGCAGAGCATCGCAGCAACCAGCTGAGTCTAATCGCTCTCCACCTGAATACAGAACCCAGGCACCTTCTATGGAGTCACAGAGAGAAAGGCGTAGGAGGCTGAAATTATGCTTCTACTGCGGGTCAGATCTGCACAATATAGATCTCTGTCCCATCAGACCTGCTAAGCCTCCAGCCGCTGCTCCTGTGCCACGCCAAGCCGCTGCTCCTGTATCACGCCAAGCCGCTGCTCCTGTGCCAAGCTGCTGCTCCTGTGCCAAGCCAAGCCGCTGCTCCTGTACCACGCCAAGCCACTGCTCCTGTACCACGCCAAGCTGCTGCCAACTCCCGCCAGACTCCAGTCACTGCCAAGCCTCGCCAAGCTGCTGCCAAGTCCCGCCAGACTCCAGCTGCTGTCAAGCCTCGTCAGGCTACCAATGTTGGCAAGCTTCGCTGAACTCCTGAACCTAGGAGGCCTGCATCCAGTGAGGTCTCCTCAGAGGAGGAGAGTTCTAAGGAGGACTCGATTGCCGAGTACATGGAGACTCTGCCTACTGAGCCCACTGAGGAAGAACCCATGGGTGTGGAGCCCATGTTCCCTATGGACCAAGAACCTATGGAGGTTGCTCCTCTCCTGGTGGCCTCTACTATGACCCCCCAGACTGCTAAGGATCCTCAAGGTGGTCCTGGACGACAAATTGGGGCCCTGCTTAAGAGACCTGCAGTCAATTTAAGGTTCTATGGCTGTGACACCCTACCTACTGAGACTCAACCAAGCCCACCAGACTAAATCCAGACTCTGTCCATAGCCTCTGATGGCTTCATTGTGCCAGACTCTGAGCTTGCTGTATATGAGCAACGCCTAGCAGCCAATGAGCCAGTTACGACACCCATCATCGTGGGAATTGCCACCAGCAGACTGTAAGGGAGCTGATGTAATGCTCCATGCTTCAAACCCCAAGAGACTTTATGTTCAATCTATATTGTGTGTTTTTAAATATATATTACATCGTTTGGTTTTAGTTTAAATTAGTTTAGTGTAAAATGGCGTAGCTTTAGTTTTAAATACTTATATTCCTGTAGGTAAATGTGTTTCTGTATAGCCAGTAAACAAGCTTTACTTCTGTTTAATTTATGCAACAGGGCTTTCCCCCTTATCTGGCTGCATGTTTAATTCAAGGGATCTGTGATAGTGTTTGTCTTTAATCTGATGTGTTAGAACAATGGATTATAAAAATGTTGTGTGAGCTAAAGGCTAAAGAATATAAAGAATGTTTATTGTAAATATCTAACTGACATAATGTAATTAGCATATTGGTAGGACGAGGTGCGTCATTTATGCAAATTATGACTGTTGGATTTCAGCATAAATGGTGGCGTTTTTGTTCATTAAAGGTCAGAACTCTCAGAGCTCAGAGAGAGAGAGAATCCTGTTTTAAAACATACAGCCTCATCTGGTGTTTTATTTCAAACTACACTACACTCCACACTCAACCTCAGGAATTTCCAGAAGGCCGCTCTCTGCCTTCTAACGGCTCCAGGGCAGAGGAACAGAAGAAGGCGGGTCAAGCTGCTCGATGCGCTGAGGACAGCGCTCCCAGTAGCCAGGCTGACCGCAACGAAGAGGTGTCTGGAGAGTCAGGACAGGCGGAAAGAGAACGGTTCCGTCACATTGGTGGCAAGCGGTGGGATAGAGGCTCTCCAACGCTAAGACACCCCAAGATGGTCAACTATGCAGCCTGCAAGTGAGACACCCTGAGAGACCTGCTGGAGAGCCGAGGAGGGACCGCCGGCTCAAAGATCAAAGAAGCTCTGGTTGAGGAACTGATCAAAATGGACCAACAAAACGGGGGCACAGGGACCCGTCCGCAGAAGACCTCTTTCAGAAAAGAGTCCGGGAGAGGATAGCCATATACGGTGCCACCCCCTCGGAGACTGCGATCCAACGAGCCATCGAGGACATCCAAAGACAAGATGAGCAGAGAGACCGAGAGCTGCAGCGAAAAGCCCAAGAAATAGAACGAGAAAAGAAGCGCCAGCATGAACAGCAGATAGCGGAACTTCAAACGGGCCGGGTATAAAATCCAAACCCAGGGACACCAGCGCCCCGGAAGGTATCCTTCCAGGCGTTCAAAACATTTAACGAGGCGGAGGAAGAAATTGAGGGCTTCCTCCAGGACTTTGAAAGACTATGTCAGGTACATGGAGTACAACGTTCCGCCTGGGCCGGAATTTTGGCCAGCAAACTTTCAGGCCGAGCGGCGGAAGCATACAGAACAGTCCCTGATGAAGAGGCCATGGACTATGCTCAGGTCAAGCAGGTCCTGCTGGCCCGCTTCGCCATCACCCCAGAAGCCAGTCGGCTAAAATTCCAGACCTCCCGATACCAGGACAGTCAGGAGGAGTGGGGCATGCTACACGAGGCAGACCCCGTACAAGCCACCGCCGCCGATAACCGCCAGCATCATCGACAGGCCGTATGGATAAATGGGCGGGCGGCCCAGGGTCTCCGCGATTCGGGGGCCACCATCACCCTCATCTGACCCCACCTGGTACCCACGAAGGCCCGATCTGGCCCGACCATTGCCGTCCGAGTAGCCGGAGGTAGAGTGCTACGCCTGTCCACCGCCCGAGTCCATCTAGACTGGGGCTCCGGGGCAGGATCCGTGCAGGTGGGCCTATTGGACAACTTGCCTGCCGAAGTTCTCCTGGGGAATGACTTGGGACGTCTGGTCTCTGCCTACGACACAGACGCCATACTACACTTGACCACCTGCCAGCAGAGCCACCGGACAAACCACGCCACTCCAGCCGGGACCCAGGTGAGACCACAAAGAAAAACCCCCAAACCTCGACAAAAACAAACCCCGTCCCCCCAACTCGACCAACCCATAACCTGGGACTCCCCAGCCAACCTCAGACACCAGACCCAGACTGATCCCACTTTAGGAGGGTACTGGGACAGGGCAGGCAAAGACCAGGGAGGGGTTGGGGATGACCGCATAGATTGGGAAGTAGGGCTCCTATACAGATACACCGAGAGGGTGGGCACCAGGAGGAAACAGGGACCCCACAAACAGCTGATCATGCCCCAGACCCGCAGACCGGAACTTTTAAAACTGGCCCACGACATTCCCCTTGCCGGCCACCTCGGGATAGCCAAGACCCAGAGTCGGTTATCCCGAGCCTTCTTTTGGCCCAGACTCCATGCTGATGTGCGGGAATATTGCCGCACCTGCCCGGTCTGCCAAAAGGTGGGGAAAACTGTGGACCACCCAAAAGCCCCGCTTCAACCCCTACCCATCATCCAGGAACCCTTTAGCCGGGTAGCAGAGGATATAATCGGCCCCTTGGCCCGCCCCAGCGCCACAGGAAAAAAATACATCCTTACGGTGGTGGACTATGCCACCCGGTACCCCAAGGCCATTCCCCTGTCTAACATTCAGGCTGATACAATAGCTGATGCCCTCCTGCGGGTGTTCTCCCGGGTGGAGTTCCCCCAGGAGATACTGTCTGATCAGCGTTCCCAGTTTACCGCTGAGCTGACACAGCAGCTCTGGTGCCTCTGTGGTGTCAAGGCCCTCCACAGTGCACCGTACCACCCCCAGACGAACGGGCTGTGCGAGCGGTTTAACGGGACCCTAAAGCAGTTGATCCGGGCCTTCACCCAGGATAGGAAGGACTGGGAAAAATATCTGCCCCATCTGTTATTTGCCTATAGAGAGGTGCCCCAGGAATCCACCGGGTTCTCCCCCTTCGAGTTGTTATACGGGCACAGGGTTAGGGACCCCTTAGATTTAGTTAGGGCCCAGTGGGAAGGGAGACAGGAGCTTGAAGGACTCCCCGTCCTGAGCTACATTTTGGAACTACGCGAGCGCCTGAGAGAGCTCACGGGCCTAGTCCAGGTGAATATGCAGGCAGCCCAGGCCCAGCAGAAAGCATGGTATGACCGATCCACCTGAAGCCGCTCCTTCTTCATGGGGCAAAAGGTCCTGGTACTGAAACCACACCGGCAGAACAAGCTGCAGGCATCCTGGCAGGGCCCCTATCAGGTAGTACACCAATTTGGGGATACCACCTATGTGGTTGTCAGCTGCGCCGACACCAGGATCAAGCGGACATTCCACGTCAACATGCTGAAAGCCTACCACTAACGGGCTGAGGCAGTGGCTGCCATCTGCGCTCCGGCCACCGAGGAGGCAGGATAGATCCCCATACCAGAACTCCCTGGGATAAATAGCAAGTCCTCCGGGGTGGAAGATGTTCAGCTAGGGAAGGGGTTGGGACCCCACGAACAGGCCCAAGTTAGGCAGGTACTCCAGGACCGCCAGGAGGTCTTCTCTGCACTCCCGGGCTTTACCCGTCAGACTCTTCACAAAGTAGAAACCCCTGGGCAGAGGCCATTGAGGCAGCTGGCGTACCGGCTCCCGGAGGCAGTCCGAGAACCCATGTGGGCCGAAATCCGGGACATGCTTGAGCTAGGGGTGATTGAACCCTCCGCCAGCCCGTGGGCCTCCCCGGTGGTGCTGGTCCCCAAGAAGGATGGCACCACCCGGTTCTGTGTCGACTATAGGAGGTTGAATGTTTGCACCGTCACCGATGCGTACCCCATGCCCCAAGTCGACGAGCTGTTAGACCAGATCTCCCAGGGACACTTCTTGACCACTATTGATCTGTGTAAGGGGTACTGGCAGATTCCCCTCGAGGAGGAGGCCATCCCCAAGTTGGCCTTCATCACCCCGTTCGGCCTGTACCAATTTCGGGTCATGCCGTTCGGGATGAAGAACGCTCCAGCTACCTTCCAGCGGTTAATTGATCGCCTCCTCGACGGCCTGCAGGAGTTCACCAGTGCCTACCTGGACGACATATCCGTCTATAGCCAGACCTGGGAGGAACACCTCCACCATCTGGGGGTGGTGTTAGATAGGATAAGGGCCGCTAACCTGACCCTGAAGCCTGACAAGTGCCGGATCGGGATGTCCGAGGTACAGTACCTCGGCCACCGGGTGGGGTGTGGGAAGCAGCGACCCGAGCCGGCCAAGATAGAGGCCATCCTAGATTGGCCCACTCCCATAACCAAGACCCAGGTCCTTGCCTTCCTAGGGACCGCCGGGTACTTCCAGAAATTCATACCCCATTACAGTGACCTCGCCAAACCCCTGACTGACCTGACAAAAAATCCCTACCCTGCCAAGTCCTGTAGTCCCCGGAGTGTGAGGCGGCATGCCACCAACTCAAAACTGCCCTAACTCAAGCTCCCATCCTGGCGGCACCAAATTATAACAAACGTTTTGTCATCCACACAGATGCCTCCATGTTTGGACTGGGAGCCGTATTGAGCCAAGTGGGCGATGACGGAGGGGAGCATCCGGTGGCTTTTATCAGCCGCAAACTTCTACCCCGGGAAGTGGGGTACGCCGCCGTAGAAAAGGATTGTTTGGCCCTGGGTTGGGCCCTAAAGAAATTTCAGCCTTACGTCTATGGACGCTCCTTCACCGTGATGACCAACCACAACCCCCTGGTTTGGCTCAAACAAGTGGCAGGAGAGAATGGCAGATTGCTGCGCTGGAGCCTGGCATTGCAGCCATTTAATTTAATGATCTAATACCGGCCCGGGGCCCAAAATGGTAATGCCGATGGACTGTCCCGGCAAACGGCCCTGGAGCCCTGACTCACCTTGCTCTGACCTCCCAGAGTCGACCTGTTTGGGTCCAACTGTGTCTGTCGGACTCTTTTTGGGGGGGAAAGTAATGTCATGGCGCTGATGTAATGCTCCATGCTTCAAACCCCAAGAGACTTTATGTTCAATCTATATCGTGTGTTTTAAAATATATATTACATCGTTTGGTTTTAGTTTAAATTAGTTTAGTGTAAAATGGCGTAGCTTTAGTTTTAAATACTTATATTCCTGTAGGTAAATGTGTTTCTGTATAGCCAATAAACAAGCTTTACTGCTGTGTAATTTATGCAACAGGGCTTTCCCACTTATCTGGCTGCATGTTTAATTCAAGGGATCTGTGATAGTGTTTGTCTTTAATCTGATGAGAATCCTGTTTTAAAACATACAGCCGCGTCTGGTGTTTTATTTCAAACTACACTACACTCCACATTCAACCTCAGGAATTTCCAGAAGGCCGCTCTCTGCCTTCTAACGGCTCCAGGGCAGAGGAACAGAAGAAGGTGGGTCAAGCTGCTCAAGGCGCTGAGGACAGCGCTCCCAGTAGCCGGGCTGACCGCAACGAAGGTGTGTGTGGAGAGTGAGGACAGGCGGAAGAGAACGGTTCCATCACACAGACCCCTTACACCCGTGCCACCTGTGGACAGTCCTACTCCTGAGGGCTGTGTCTGGGCATCCAATGGGACTTTAGTCCAGAAAGAGGACTTGGAAATCTTTGAGCAGGCCCTGCATGTTCATGGGGACATTTACGATGATCCTGACTCTGACTCTGATAGTTGGTGGTGACCCCTTACTACTTCTCTGATATGGCCATGTCCTAGGTGCCCCGAGTGTACCTTGTAAGGAGGGAGGTACTATCATGCCTCAGCCCTGAGAGCCTGCTGTGGCCAGCCTGGGTCACTAGCTCTCCATACCTGCTTCCCACCTAAGGGTTAACTCCTGTGTCTGAACCTGAGGTTCTGCATAAAACCAAACCACACCCTCCTCCCCTTTTGCGCTTTCATTTTGTGTTTTCCCTTCCTGTGTTCAGAGGTCCTGAGAGCCCCCTCTTGTTATTGCTTGTCCCTGGATTTATCTGCTGTACCGTGTACCAGTTATTCAGTCCTTGCTGTGTTTGCAAATCTTGGTTCCTGCTTGCTGGAAGATCCACTGTGTGGCCCACTATCCAGTGGATCCAGAGACTCTCAAGTGGCTCCCAGCCCTCAGCTCTCTCCTAGACGTAGATCTTCTATCAAGGTACTGTTACCTAAGGCTCCTGCTTCTCCTGAAAAGGATCCAGAGAGAGACTATGTGGCCCACCATCCACTTGCTATTGCTTGTATTTTTGTGTTCTGCAAAGACTGCTTGCTGTGTACTATATCCTACAATACAAGCTTTATTGTTCATATACTAGAAACATAGAAACATAGAAAAATGTCGGCAGATAAGAACCTTTTCGGCCCATCTAGTCTGCCCAATTACATGGATACTTTACCTGGATTTATCTTTTGTTTAGGATAGTAGGGATGTGCGTTTCGGGTTTCGGAATTTTCACGAAATTTCCCGATTCGTGTTTTCGGATGCGGCCGAATTTCCGAAAAATTTTAGATCCGAAAATTTCAGATCCGAAATGTTTTCCTCGCCCCCTCCACACCACGATGCCGAGCCGCCTCCCGCATCTCCGCCAACAGCGACTCCCACTCTCCACCTTCCGCCATTCTCAAAAACCGAGTAAATGAGTAAAAGGGGCAAAAAACACTGCTCTCTGACGCAGCTCAGATTTCTGTCAGCTCTACCTCAGGAGTAAAGGCTCGCAGAGCCTCCCTGCACGCGCCTTAAGTACCCTCCTGGAAACTCCGCCCCCACATCTCCCGCTCAAACCCCCACACGCACTCCTTCTCTGTTAAAGAAAAATACTCCCTGCGTCCTGGCATCAGAGGCAACTTAAGGGCCCTACGCCTTAGGTGCTTCAGGCCTTCATTACTATGAGTTTTATTGCTGTGTGAAACTAAAATAGTCTTAGCTGGGAGGTTAATATGATTTTATATTTCCTAGATTAGGGTCCATAAAGCCCAGCTTGTCTGTTAAACAACTCTCAGCCAGATTATCCCTGCTCCTCTGCTTCACTTCATGTAAAAGAGCCTCAGAAGTTAAGACATTAGAATTTCTAGCTGTTCATTCACCCCTTTAGAGTCTCTTTTTGCACCGTTTCTCACTGTACTATGGGGTTATTCAGAGAGATTCGAAATGTTGCTGAACATTTGGTGACCTTTTGTTCCACGCACTTCGGGGCGATTCTGCGATTCTAGTTTGCCGACCCTGCGGTGTATTCAGCAAGCACCCCCGTAGTTCAGGGAAAACTCACCGCAAACCTGCCGTACACTCACCAAAAACACACAGAAACCGCTGCAAAAACCACGCCGAACATGCTGGAATAATCCGAGGAGCCGCTGATCACAGCACAGAGCAGCCACCGGAAAAAGGCAACACGCAGGCGAATGGAGTGAAAAAAAACCCAAAAAAACATTACGCTTGAAAGTTTGAATATTGAAACACTGTTTGCAAAAGAACTACTGAATGAAAATGTCTGGAATTTACATATAAAATCCAATGAATGATAAGAAAAAGAGCTGTTACGGAAAAAAGAAAAACGATTTAAAAAAAAATGAGAAAAAAAGTTCTTGAAAAAATGTCTAAAAGATGCTAAAAAAATCAATAAATAAAGAGACTTTTTGCTGCAGATTAAAATAATAAACAGTTTAATAGATATTAAATAAAAACAGGAATATTTTTAACATTGAAACCTATGGGATTCGCCTGAATAAACCTGTTGAATGAAACCACCGAACATCAGGGCATTTCACTGACATTGCTTCTCTATGGGGGATTTCACTGCCGCCGAACAGCACCGTATTTCACTACCACTGAACAGCACCGTATTTCACTGCCGCCGAACAGGCACCATATTTCACTGCCGCCGAACAGGCACCATATTTCACTGCCGCCGAACAGGCACCATATTTCACTGCCGCCAAACAGGCACCGTATTTCACTGCCACCAAACAGCTCCGTATTTCACTGCCACCAAACAGCACCATATTTCACTGCAGCCGAACAGCACCGTATTTCACTGCCCTCGAACAGGCACCGTATTTCACTGCAGCCAAACAGCACCGTATTTCATTGCCACTGATCAGGCACTGTATTTCACTGCCGCTGAACAGGCACCGTATTTCACTGCCGTCGAACAGCACCGTATTTCATTGCCGTCGAACAAGCACCGTATGTGCAGGCAATTCGCCAAAATTTGGCAAACTGCCTGTTCTCTGAATAGCCGAATGGCTCGGAAATTTCCCCGTTCGCTGAATTTCAGTGTCCGGTTACATTTCAGGGCCAGATCTTCTCTCTCTGAATAACCCTGTATGATTTATTCTTACCCGGCATTTCCCCAATCACCCAATGTCCTGTTCTCTGTTTTACGGAATGTGGATGGTTTTTGTTTCCTCTTTATCATTAGGGATGAGACGAACGCAACCGTGTTCAGTTCACATTCAAACTCGAACAATTTCAAAAGTTCGAGTTCGAACTCGAACACGATCCAAATTCGATGTAAGTCAATGGGACCCGAACGTTCGGTTTTTAGAGTGCCCTCCAAGAGAGCATATATGCAAGATATTTGCCATAAAAGGTGTATGGGGGTCCGGGTAGTGCCCTGGGGGACAGGAAACAAGGACAAAAAGTATAAAAAAAAAAAGTTTTTAAAGGAACAGTGAGTTTTCCATGAAATAAAGGAATCCGTCAACACCATCAGTAAGCCCCCCAAAAATCCTTCAAATATCATGTCTAGGAGGTCCCCATAACCTGCCTGTGAAGTGGTGGATTTCTAGGATGTATAGAAACACTTAAAAACAAAAAAATGATAATTCAAATGAAGGTAAACGGTTTTCCTTTAATCTATTCATAAACAACTGCTTGGGGCGGCAGCCTCTATGAAAAGAGGAGACATTTAGGAAACGCAGAACAGGTTTTTAGTGATTTTTTGGGCTAAATTATGGTGAAACTTATGCAGGCTTTGGATGAAAGTAAGAATAGGTGCTTTAAAATTGGGTTTTTAGTGTCGACAACAGTGCCGTCACACCGTTACTCTTTTGTGGTTTTGTGGAAGAGTGCAGGGGTGGACCCTGCGGTCAAATATTAAAATGATATGAATCTGGTACAGGCGTCAGTGCACCCAAATATTTTACCTTTGGTGGCAGCAAGTGCCTTCACACCGTAACCCCTCTGTGGTATTGTGGAAGAGTGCAGTGGTGGACCCTGTGGTCCAATATTTTGCTGAACTGTGGTATAACTCACTGATACACACTGATAACAGGCTGTGCCAAGACAGATTCAAATTTGCTGAACTCTGGTAGAACTTACTGATACACACTGTCCCTGATAGCCTGGCAGTGCCAAGACAGATTCTAATTCCCAGAAATCTCCTACAACGTCACTGATACACCCTGACAGAACAATCTCCTCTCTGATTCACTCCTGCAAACACACACGCTGGGGCTGCAGGCAGGGAAGCCTTATATAGTGTGCTGCGGGACTTAGCTCTGTGAGCCCATGATTGGTCAAAATTTGCCCAATCAGGACTCTGAGCCGTGATTGGCATAGTCTTGCACCTGACCTGTGGTCAGGTGCAAGGCTGTAGCCAATTACCAGCTTCAGGCCAGTGGAAAAGTGCATTGTGGTCCATTGTGGTGCATTGTGGGCGAACACGCGGATATGTTCGGAGTTCAATGAACAGTCGAACGGGCGATGTTCGAATCGAACTTCGAATAGATCCGAACTGAATGCTCATCCCTAATGGTCACAAGGTTTATGGTAGATGCACAGAGCTACATTACATACTGGGTGCTAACGCTAGTGTTCACCTGAGTGAGCGTTAATGTTAGCCCTGGTAGCCAATCCAAATTACAATCCAAACGCTAATGGGTTAAGTAACGCGTTAGCGTTTGGTATCTTGTGCTTTTCAGCGTGAGGTTACTGTACTTTGTGCTCTCTATACTTAACATGGGGAGCGCAAAGTGTTAACCAGCGCTGGATCACAAAGTCCTAACACTGATTAACGTCCGGTTTCGGTTAGCAAAACGTTAACCACAGCCTGGACCTGGTGCTAATGGATTCCTCTGGTGCAGAATCCGTCAACACCATCAGTAAGCCCCCCAAAAATCCAGATACTCACCTAGTATCCCGTGATGAGGACCACATCGAACCGGCAGCCCATCCCTATTATGGGCTACCTTTTCATATTAGCCCGGCTCGGTTGAATGTATATTTTCTTTCCAGACAGTGACTGTTTCCGTCTGGAAAAATATGTGTTTAAATGGCTGGAGACAGAATGGAGTTTCTACAATGTTATCTGTGTATTTGAATAGACTGTAATCTATTTGTCAATCAGAATCACCCATTGTCTTATGTTAAGAAAGGTTATGTAATGTTTACTGTACTGTCTACCGAATGTTTGTGCAATTATCTGTATAGTGTGACCTCTGTATTAGTACCTGCTCTCTCTATTGTGTACATTCTCTCTATAAGAAATCCCATTTGCTTACCCTGCTTTCTTCTTCCCTCCCTTCTCCTCCTAGGACATCTCACTGTCCATTGTTTGAAGGTCCTGTGCGGTTATCTGATCTGTGCAGCTATCTCCTTGATTGTATGCAAATAGGGTTGGTGGTTGAGTGTATCTCTGTGCCTGTGTAATAAACAGTCAGTTCTATTCTGACCAAGCTTGAAGTCACGGCTCATGATTTGGGGTACCAGGAATCTTCTGCCCGCTGTGCCAAGGAAAGACTCCAGGTCTACAGCTTCGGCTTATTTCTGGGGGTGCTAGCCAGGCTCTCTATATACACCGGGCCTTAAGCTGCGGCTAAGGTACTAGAGAAAGGTGTGAGAGTCATGAGGAGAAACTGGGTGTCCAGCGAGAAAGCGGCATTTGACAGATGTGACCCTGTCTGGGCACAGAGATCTGTTACAGCCCCTTGTATGGAAAAGTTTCCTAGGGCTCATGAGCCACATGAGGACAGACCCTGTGCAATGTTCTGGGGATAGTGAGTGTAATAAGCACAGCAGGCGATTAGGCGCGTCTCTGCCTGTCACTGCGAACCCAACACCAGCTCTTAGCCAAAACTGGTAGAATGCCCCCCCAAACCTGTGTCTGGAATGGCTTTATTTTTTCTCAACAGTTACAAACATTCAAAAGTAAACTACTCCTTTGAGTTCTCTTTCTGCAAACCCTCCCCCTAGTGAAACAAAAGCTAAAGCAAGAGGGCAGGGAGAACCAGTCAAAGCCAGTTCCTGGGGGAGGGGCAGGGGGCAGAGCAAATGATTAGATTGTAAGCTCCCAAGCAGGGTCTTCTCTCCCATTTTTGGCCGAAATTTCGGTGCAGCCCTACTTTATTATTTTGGGAGTCCATGTTGCTGCCCTAAATGTTACTGGTTCTGCCTGGTAACTAGGGAGATTTGAGCTTAGGTTTCTGGATTTTGTGTTCCAGCTTGGAGAAAGCAAGAGTCTGAAGGAGGCACACAGACGGGGTGTCAGGCGGTCCATCAAATGGACCAGCTCTATATACTGAGATTTCCTCTTCTGACCGGGGGAATAAACCATAACGCTCCACATTGCTGTAAGGAGAAGGCACTATGAATGTTTTACTATTCCGGTGCCATCACATATAGACAAGAAGCTGTGTAACTGCATCGCCGCGATAGCTCCTTCATGTTGCTGGTGTTTGGGAGAGGCTGCCAAGGTTGCCACGAACATTGAATGAAGCCAAGCCAACAAGAGGATTAACCTCGGACTCTCCTCGAAAGCGCTCCTGAAGCCGGCAATCCTTTCTAGGGCCTCTTGAGCGGAAAAGGGGTTAATTAATCATACACAGAGCACACATGCACCTTGCAATATTGAATAGATTTGGCAAAAGCAGAACAATGAGCTCATTGAAAGGAAGCACTAAAAGCCTCTGCTCGAGGAGGGTCTGATTTCCTTAAAGTGTTGTGTCCCTGAATTGCTGTGTTTAAGATAAGACGGTGGAGTTCCCGTGATCCTGCCTTCCAGCTCCTTATCGGCTCCTTTACCAATTAAATGGAAAAGCAACCAGAGTTAGTAGGAAATAAACGTTTACACTCCACATCAGACAAAACCGAGAGAGGGGCGGCAGGGAGAGATAAAACAGGGCGAGTGAGAACGGGTCACAGCTGTGGTGGCCATAATGTCCTGCTTGTTATGGTGACCCGCTCATACCATGCTCTGCTTGTTATGGTGACCCACTCATACCATGCTCTGCTTGTTATGGTGACCCGCTCATACCATGCTCTGCTTGTTATGGTGACCCGCTCATACCATGCTCTGCTTGTTATGGTGACCCGCTCATACCATGCTCTGCTTGTTGTGGTGACCCGCTCATACCATGCTCTGCTTGTTGTGGTGACCCGCTCATAATATGCTCTGCTCGCTGTGGTGACCCGCTCATCAGTGGTGTATTTAGGTTTTGTGCTGCCCTAGGCCTGACTAAACTCGTGCACCCCCTAATTTAAATTTGAGGCACCCCTTCCTGTCAAGGGCACACCTCTTCCTGGTTAATCCCCACCCTTCCTCTTTAAGCTCCACCTTTTCCTCTTAGAGCTCCGCCTTTTCCTCTCTTTATATTAAAAGTGGATACCAAGTGCCTACTTGTATATTTTGTATACCATTTCAAATGTATCTATTGAGATAAATAAAATTATGAAATGTTTAAATTCAAGCATTTTTACAAAGAACAGCCACGCATGTCAAGTAAACTGGATCACAGCCGCTCTAATTGGTTGAACAATAAAATCCACAGAAACGTGCACTGCATATGAGCGTATCACAGAGCTGCACAGCAATAAAACCCACAGAAATGGGCACTGTGTATGAGCATATCAGAACTGCACAGCAATAAAACCCACAGAAATGGGCACTGTGTATGAGCATATCACAGAACTGCACAGCAATAAAACTCACAGTAATGTGCAGTGTGTATGAGCGTATCCCAGAGCTCCATGGCAATAAATCACACAGTAATATGCAGAGTGTATCACAGAATCCACAGCAATAAAACTCCCAGCAATGCAATGTTTGGTGTGTGTCAGTGTATCAGAATCCACAGCAATAAAAATTCCAGCAATGCAATGTGCGGTGTGTATGAGTGCTTCAGAATCCACTGCAATAAAACTCCAAGCAAACAGAGTGTATATGAGCACACAGCAATTATTTATTCTATATTTACCGACCTCCGTCCGCGGTAGGGCTGTGTGTAGAGTCAGCAGGGACTGTGTATGGACTCAGCAGGAGGTCCCTCCAGGCCACGTTAGTATCGCGGCTGTGCCTGTGCATGGAACCATCTTGTCAGCAGTGGGGTGCCACTGCCAGAGGGTGCACCGTGGCTTTGATTCCCTTCCCGGTGGGTGTTCAGTCCAGAATAGAGTGAGAGTCTGTGTTAACGAAAAGGCGGGCAGCTGCGTGCGTACGTGTCACGTGGTTCAGCCGGTCAGGTGGTACTGAGACTCAGTACCACCTGACTGGCTGGACCACGTGACCTGCACGCACGCAGCCTCACCAGGTGCCAGGCAGCTCAATGACAAATTTCTATCACTGCAGTGTTGGTTAAGAAAAGGTCCACTTTAAACAGCAGTAAGCAGGCAGGGCTTCATATTCTGCTGATAACCCCCCCTTTCCTGCCGTTTACTGTCATCTTCTCTCTCTGCACACCAATCACATCCCCCTCCCCTCTCCTAGAGCTGCTGCGGGGCAGGGGAGGGGCTATGGAGGGAGGAGAGGGGGATTTTTGCCCTCACCAAAGTCACCAACGACCTCCTAACTGCTAAAAAACACGGCCACTATTCTATTCTCATCCTGCTTGACCTCTCGGCTGCTTTTGACACTGTTGACCACTCCCTCCTTCTACAGACCCTCAACTCTCTGGGTCTCGGTGACACTGCACTTGCTTGGGTTGACTCCTATTTATCCAACAGGTCCTTCTGTGTGTCCGTTGCTGGTAACTCCTCCTCCTCATTGCCTCTATCTGTTGGTGTACCTCAAGGCTCTGTCCTTGGTCCTCTGCTCTTTTCCATCTACACCTCCTCCCTGGGCAAAATCATCAACAGCTTTGGCTTTAATTACCACCTCTACGCTGATGACACTCAGATCTACCTTTCTACCCCTGATCTCTCTCCCCCTGTCTTTTCAAAAGTCAGTGACTGTTTATCTGGCATCTCCTCCTGGATGGCCTCCCACCACCTAAAGATCAACATGTCAAAGACTGAACTCCTACTTATTCCTCCCTCCAATGCCTCCCCACCTCTTGACTTCTCTATCACGGTGGAGGGTATCACCATCTCCCCAACAAACCAAGTTCGCTGTCTTGGAGTTACACTTGACTCAGCTCTTTCCTTCATCCCCCACATCAAGTCTCTTTCCTCCTCCTGCCGATACCAACTGCGTAATATTTCCAGAATTCGGCCATTTCTTACCGCTGTCACCACAAAACAACTCATACACGCCCTGGTAATCTCCCGACTCGACTATTGCAATAATCGCTTATCTGGCCTCCCTCTGTCCCGCCTCTCCCCCCTACAATCCATCCTGAACGCCTCCGCCAGGCTAATTCACCTCACCCGCCGCTCTGTCTCTGCCGCTCCCCTCTGCGAGTCCCTTCACTGGCTCCCCATCCACTGCAGAATTAAGTTCAAAATCCTTATCCTTACCTACAAAACCCTCACTAACTCAGCGCCCCACTACCTGTCCTCACTAATCACCAAATACACCCCAGCCCTCTCCCTAAGGTCAAACAGTGACCTGCGCCTAGCTTCTCCCCGCATCACCTCTTCCCATGATAGACTGCAGGATTTCTCACGCGCAGCCCCCACTCTCTGGAACGCTCTCCCTCGTACTGTCAGACTTTCCCCTAACTTCTCTTCCTTCAAACGCTCCCTGAAAACATTCCTATTTAGGGAAGCCGACCCCCCAACTCATTGACGCAACCATCAATCACTCTCACCTTACAGTCCTCTCCTCCTGTTTCCAACCCCAACCCTCCCAGATTGTGAGTTCCTACGGGAATAGGGCCCTCATCTCCTCCTGTACTGTTTGTCAAATCTTGTTCAATGTATTGTAACCCTGTCTATACTGTGCTTATTGTACAGCGCTGCGGAATATGCTGGCGCTTTATAAAAAAGGAATAATAATAATAATAATAATAATAATTTTTATTCTATTCGATTTTATTTTGTATGCAAATGCCCTGCTCCGCTGCTCGTTGTTTGAGAACACAGCTCAAAGCTGTCACAGTGACAGTGGCACCTCCTAGTACCCCCTAATGACACCCCAATAATCACTGGTACCTGGGGCGGCCCGCTCTCCGCCACTCCTCTAAGTACACCACTGCTCTGTGATATGCTCACACACAAGTTTGGCGGACAGCAAGTACGGTGCTGTTTGAAGACATTGCAAATCCCCGTAGAGAAGTAATGGTTAATCTATTCAGAGAACACCGAACCACAGAGAAATGGCAGTGAAATGCCCTGATGTTTGGTGGTTTCATTCGACAGGTTTATTCAGGCGAACCCCATAGGTTTCAATGTTAAAAATATTCCCATTTCTATGCAATATCTAATAAACCATTTATTATTTTAATCTGCTGTAAAAAGTCTTTATTGATTTTTTTTTTAGTACCTTTTAGTAATTTTTAAGATTTTTTTTGGCAAAATCCCCCCCCCTTTTTTTAACCCTTTTCCTGCTGAGGCTTTTCCCACCTCTGTGCTGAGGTCATTTTTACCGCTTTCGCTCATCATGTTTAACCGCGTTTTGTAGCCATATTTTGATATATGACCCAGACATATTATATATCGTTCTTTCCGGCAGACTTGGCAGATTCATAATATGTCATTATTATATGTATACGTCATGTCCTGTCTGTATATTATAACAAAAAATGTAATAAAATTTGAATTTTCAATAATTTATTATGTGTAAAGTGTTTTTTTTCACATTTTAACATGTGAGCCATTGCGGTTATATTTTCTATGGGGTGTGCTTGTTAAAAAAATTAGAGATGGGGTCTCGTTACATTTTTTTTGGGGAAAATGTCACTATTTTTAACAAACGCACCGCATACAAAAATCGTTAGTGTAGCATCATTGTTCACATTATAATTTAAATGGGAACAATATTGCTGCATTAACTAAACAAAAACAAAACAAAAACTTGTTTATTTTTTTTTAAATTTTTTTTTACAAGTTTTTATCTTTAATTTTTATTTTTGTTTTAAAAACAATTTCATGGTCATGTTTGGTATCGTTGGAAAGGCCATGCTCTGGCCGATCCAACGATATCAAACATTAACCCCTAGCTGGCACGGATCGGGAGATAGGGGGTTCATTGGAACCCCCTATCTCCACCATTGCTGGCAGCTAGGGGTTAACTCCAGGACTGGCGTCATCGTGCTATGCACGATGACGCCAGTCCTCAGGGGGAGTTCCCGGAGGCTTTGTCGACATCCAAGATGTCGGCCAGCTCCGGGAGAGGATCACGATCCGGCGCTTTTCAGTGTCGAATCGTGATCCGGCTCCCCAGGGGTTAATGACAGCCACCGTTTGGAAGGGCAGGCTGTGCCCTTCCAAACGGTGCCTGGATTAACCCTGTGCACCCCGGTGATCGGGAGGGAGAGAGGTCCGAAGGACCTCCGCCCCTCCCTTTCAGGCGCCTCCTCCGCACACGGGGGGGGGGCGCCTGAATTAGATGTCATCGCGCCGCCGCGATGACATCTAATGGCCCGCCATCGAGGATGTCAGCCCGCACCGGGGGGCACAGCGATCGGCCGGAATCTGGGCAGCCGCTGGCCGCAAAGGGAGGACGTGATCAGCGCGTCCTCCGCAGTGAAAGGGTTAATAGCGGTTTTTCTTTTTTCTGTAACAGAACGTTTTATTATCAATCATAGGATCTTATATGTAAATTCCAGACATTTTTGTTCAGTAGTTTTTTTGAAAACAGCAGGCCACAGGTATGCGGTGGCAGCATTCAGCGGCCGACTCCATGCACTTTGGGGACCCTACGGCGAATGGTGAATTCACTGCAGGGTGGGAAAATTTTATTCCCCGAAGTGCAGGGAACTACAGAACACCAAAATGTTGGCGTCATTGTGAGTAACCCATTTAGTGGTGAGGGTTTTTGCTGCCCCCTGGAAAGTGAAAGCCTAGGCCTTGCCTACCCAGGACATACTTGAAAATTAGTGAAATCTCAATGTATCCTTCCTGGTAAAATACTTTACAAAAGAAAAAAAAAAGAAAGAAAAAATTTAGGATTTGGGGCCACCCGGTGCGGGCCGCCGTCCCCTGGAAAGTGCAGCCCTAGGCCTTAATACACCACTGCCTCTCATACCATGCTCTGCTTGTTGTGGTGACCCACTCATACCATGCTCTGCTTCTTATGACCTGCTCATAATATGCTCTGCTTGTTATGGTGACTAGGGATGAGCCGAACACCCCCCGAGTTCGGTTCGAGCCCGAACCCGAACCCAAACTCCCATGCAAGTCAATGGGGCTGAAAATTCGGTTTTTTAGAGTGCCCTCCAAGAGGGCATATATGCTAGATATTTGCCATAAAAAGTGTATGGGGGTCCGGGTAGTGCCCTGGGGGACAGGAAACAAGGACAAAAAGTTTAAAAAAAACCGTTTTTAAAGGAACAGTGAGTTTTCCATGAAATAAGGGTTAAAAATAAAATGAAAAATTCCTTCAAATATCGTGCCTAGGAGGTCCCCATAACCTGCCCGTGAAGTGGCGGATTTCTAGAATGTATAGAAACACTTAAAAACAAATAAATGATGTTTCATATGACGGTAAATGCTTTTCCTTTAATCTATCCATAAACAACTGCTTGGGGCGGCAGCCTGTATGAAAAGACATTTTAGGACGCGTAGAAAAAGTTTAGTGCTTTTTTGGGCTAAATTATTGTGAAACTTATGCAGGCTTTGGATGAAAGTAACAATAGGTGCTTTAAAATTGGGCTTTTAGCGTCGGCAACAGTGCCGTCACACCGTAACCCCTCTGAGGATATGAATCTGATTCAGGCGTCAGTGGCAGTGCACCCAAATATTGTGCCTTTAATGGCAGGCCAGCAAGTATCATCATACAGTAACCCCTCTGTGGTATTGTGGAAGAGTGCGGGGTGGACCATGTGGTCCTGTATTAAAAAGATATGAATCTGGTAATGGGCGTCAGTGCACCCAGATATTGTGCCTTTGGTGCCAGGCCATCAAGTATCATCATACAGTAACCCCTCTGTGGTATTGTGGAAGAGTGCAGGGTTGGGCCCTGCTGTTCAAAAAATTAAAATGATCTAAATCTGGCACAGGCGTCAGTGCAGCCAAATATTGTGCCTTTCATGGCAGCAAGTGCCTTCACACCGTAACCCTTTTGTGGCATTGTGGAAGAGTTCAGTGCTGGAGGTTTTGTGCATGCAGAAGACATCCCCGATCTATTCCGTTACTTCGGCATCAGGGGATTGATAGCTGCTGATCCAGGACTGATTCATTTTTATAAATGTCAGCCGGTCTACAGAGTCGGTGGACAGACGCACTCTTTTGTCTGTGACAAAACCTCCAGCGGCACTGAACGTCCTTTCGGAAAGCACGCTAGATGAAGGGAAACCTAGTAGCTGCATAGCATATTGGCTAAGTTCTGGCCAGTGATCCAATCTCAACACCCAGTAAGCCAGTGGATCATCTGCTGGAAAGGTATCCAGGTCTGCCCTTGCCCCTAGGTAGTCCTGCACCATATGGTGAAGACGCTGGCAATGGGTGCCTACATTTGACGTCCCTGGGCGTCGAGGACTAAAAAAAATTAAAAATGCATCAGTCAAGCGGCCCTGGCCTTCATCGCTATTCCTCTGATCACCTGCAGCATCAGAAGCACGTGTGTCAGCAGTAGCACTTGGTAACTTAACAGTGCCTGTAAAGGTGTTACACAAGTTTCGCTTTAGAGCGTCCTCAAGTTTTGTCATCTTGTGCTCCCTCTGTGCGGGCAGGATGAGCTCTGCAACTTTCCCCTTGTATCGTGGATCAAGATGGGTTGCCAACCAGTAATGATCCCTCTCCTTGATAGCACGAATCCTGGGGTCCTTTAGCAGGCTTTGCATCATTAGGGAGCCCATGCAGCATAGGTTGGAGGTGGCATTAGCTGCCGAGTCTTCCTGGTCAATGAGGATGACCGTATCGTGCACTTCCTCCTACCAACCACGCACAAGCCCTTCTGTTTCTGGGCACAAAAAACCCTGCCTTGAGGAATCCCCACCTTCAATGCCCCCACTACTTAAATAGTCCTCCTCCTCCTCATCCTCCTCCTGTCTGATCTGAGTAGGACCCACTGGAATGCTGTCTGCGGAAAGACTGGGGCCTTGACAGCTAGGGAAGGCCTCCTCTTCCTCCCGCTGCTCTGCCTCTAGAGCCACATCTATAATTCCCCGCAGAGTGAGCTCCAGCAGGAACACTAAAGGAATTGTGTCACTGATGCATGCACTGTCCCTGCTCACCATCCTCGTTGCCTCCTCAAATGGTGACAGTACAGTGCATGCATCTTTGATCATCAGCCACTGCGGGGGGGAAAAAAAACAAGTTGACCTGAACCTGTCCTTGTGCCATACTCACACAGGTACTCGTTGATGGCCCTCTGCTGCTTGTGCAGACGCTGCAGCATTGCTAATGTTGAATTCCACTTGGTGGGCATGTCACAGATCAGACGGTTTGTGGGAAGGTGGAATTCTCTTTGAATTTCTGCCAGGCGAACGCTTGCTGGGAATGACCATCTGAAGTGGCTGCAGACTTTTCTGGTCTGGATGAGAAGCTCTGGCAGCCCTGGGTACTTGGTTAGGAAACGCTGTACCACCAGATTTAGGACGTGTGCTAGGCATGGTACATGCGTCAATTTACCAATGGGTAGGGCGGAGAGAAGGTTGCTGCCATTATCGCAGACGAACATTCCCAGCTCAAGCTGGCGTGGTGTTAACCATCTCTGCACCTGCCCCTGCAGAGCTGACAAAATTTCTGACCCGGTGTGGCTCCTGTCCCCTAAACAAACCAGCTCAAGCACAGTATGGCATCTTTTTGCTTGAGCCATTGCGTAGACCCTGTCAGGCGTCGGTTTAACTGCCACTTCGCCAGAGACAGAGAAGGAGGAGGAGGAGGAGGAGGAGGAGGAAGAGTTGGTGGTGGTGGAGCAGACAGACCTCATACAAGCAGCTTTCTGGAGGCGTGGTGGATGAACAAGCTCCAGCACAGAGCCCCGTCTTGGATCCCTCCCAGCTGCAATCAGAGTTACCCAGTGTGCCGTGAAGGAAATGTAACGACCCTGTACATGCTTGCTGTACCACGTGTCTAAAGTGACATGCACCTTGCTGCTGACTGCCTTTCCCAATGACTGGATAACATTGTCTTCCACGTGCTATATCTTTTCTTTCGCTACAGCAGCTGCGGCAACGTAATCTGACTGCGTAAATCTTCAGCTACTGGGATGATGTCACATTGTGAGGAAGGACCTGCTGGTACATCCATTACTGTAGCATCATCCCTGTCGGTGGAGGTTGTAGGCAATTGCATGGCAGGACATACAGTGTGGGTAGAGACAGATGAGGAGGAGGAGGACCTACTCAAAGTTTTGCCCCAACGGGATGTGTGGCACTTGTTCATATGTCGCCTCAAGCACGTGGTACCCAAGTGTCCGGTGTTTATCCCACGCTTAAGCCTCCTCTGACATAGATTATAAATAGCAACGCTGGGGTCTGATGCACAGTTCTTAAAGATCTCCCAGACAGCAGATTTCCTGCATGTGTTCTTTGAGACAACAGCGCTCTGCACCGGAGCAGCTCTGACATGTGATGCCTTGGACTGGCTAGTGCTACGGTTGGTCACAGAGGATGTTGTGCCTCGTGTGTGCTGTGCCTCCTCCTCCTCCTCCTCCTCACTTGATTCCTCAGTTCAATCTGGCACCCAGGTGGAGTCAGTGACCTCATCATCATCAATGTCATCTTCACCCCCTATCTCCTCGTCACTGGAGCCAACTTGGCAGTATGCTGCAGCTGCTGGGGCAACATGAGTGCCAGTTATTTGTGTGTCATCACTGGCACCCCCTTCCTCTAGGTTGATTATACTCCCTTGCTCAACCTCAGAGATTTAATCAGAGCACTGTACTTGCTGCGCATCCTCAAGCAGCATGTCTCATTGTAGTCAAACAATTCAGCTGACTCCTCCGTGTGTGATAGCGAGGCTACGGCAGGAGTAGCTGTGGACATGGAGGCTGCATTAGATGCTTTGGCAGCTGAGGTGGACTGTAAAGCACTAGAAGCCTGGCTGGCAGAGGACTCGGAGGATGAGGATGGCCTGGTTAGCCAATCCACCAAGTCCTCTGTATGTTGCTGCTGCTTAAGACGGCCAGCACCAGTTAGAAAGGACAAACGTGCCCCTGCAGAGGATGCACCACGTCCACCACGACCAGAGACACAGCCTCCCGACACAGGGGCTGCTTGCCCTCTTATCTGTGGCTGGGAGCGTCTGCCTGTCCTTTTTGTTCTTTCAGACATGGTGAGTGATATATAGATTAATATATACAGAACTCTGATTCAACTCTGGTATAAAGATTTAAATAACTCTGGTATAACTCAGTGAGACACACTGATAGCTGGCAGCCAGTGACAAGAGACAGATCACCTTAATTCACAAATGTTTTAAATAAATTAGTGAGCCCAAAATACAGCGTGGTACTGTATGTATGACGAGACACAGATCACCTTAATTCCCAAGTGTTTTAAAGAAATTAGTGAGCCCCAAATAAAATTGCTGGCACAGTGACGAGACACAGAAGATCACCTTAATTCACAAGTGTTTTAAAGAAATTAGTGAGCCCCAAAATACAACGTGGTACTTTTTGTATGGCGAGACACAGATCACCTTAATTCCCAAGTGTTTTAAAGAAATTAGTGAGCCCCAAAAAAAATTGCTGGCTGTGCGACGAGACACAAAAGATCACCTTAATTCACAAGTGTTTAAGAAATTAGTGAGCCCCAAAAAGATTTCCTGGCACAGTGACAAGACCCAGAAAATCACCTCAATACACAAATGTTTTAAATAAAGTTGTAAACCCCAAAAAAACTTGCTGGCACAGTGACAAGACACACATCACCTAAATTCCCTGATATTTGGTCGAAATTAGACCCCCCCAGACCCCCCCCAGTAGCGTGGCAGACCGGCAGAAACAACACACACAACTATCTGCTTTGAAATCTCCTCTGAAATGCATGCAGAATCGGCGCGTTGAAACCTTATATAGTGTGCTGCGGGACTTAGCTCTGTGAGCCCATGATTGGGCAAAATTTGCCCAATCAGGACTCTGAGCGGTGATTGGCATAGTGTTCAACCAGTCTTGCAGCAGACCTGTGGTCAGGTGCAAGGCTGTAGCCAATTACGAGCTTCAGGCAGTGGGAAAATGCATTGTGGTCCATTGTGGTCGAACATGCGGCGAAAACCCGGAAATGTTCGGGGTTCGCGATCCACCCGAACAGGCTAAGTTCGGGTCAAACCCCGAACCGTCCGAACCCGAACAGCTCATCCCTAATGGTGACCCGCTCATACCATGCTCTGCTTGTTATGGTGACCCGCTCATAATATGCTTGTCACGGTTCCCGGATCCCACCACGCAGCCCTTAAAGCCCAACACTCCACTGAGCCAAAAAGCTACCAACAGAGTAGTTGTAGAACAATCCCTAACTGTCTGGTCCTTAAAAATTGGCCAGGTATAAGTATACTAGCTAGACAGAAAGGGTTAATCAAAGACAATGTCGTTACACAAAACCAGGTCAGCAACATGGGGGTAGTCAGACGAGCCAGAATCAGGAGTACAGAGAATAGAATAGTCAAATGGAATAGCCGGGTCGATATCAGTGCAGTAGAGTAGTACAAGAAAATAGTCTAGGGCAACGGAAGGCAGAATGGTCAGAAAACAAGCAGAGGTCAATAACAGGTTAAATCACGAGAGGGTACAGGGAGCTCAGGTATGGATAACCACGATCTGGCACTGCTGAGAAGGAACTGTGGGTTTTTAAAGACCTTCACCAGACCACGCCCCCCTCTCAAGCCGCGCCTCATGCAGCCACCTCCTTGCCTGTCTCTATTTAAACCGGGTGTTGGTCAGCGAGCAGCATCAGACATGCTGCCTTCAAGCACACTGGAGAGGCTGGAAGCCCCCAACGTTACAATGCTCTGCATGTTGTGGTGACCCGCTCATACCATGCTCTGCTTGTATGGTGACCCGCTCATACCATGCTCTGCTTGTTATGGTGACCCACTCATACCATGCTCTGCTTGTTGTGGTGACCCGTTCAAAATATGCTCTGCTTGTTGTGGTGACCCGCTCATACCATGCTCTGCTTGTATGGTGACCCGCTCATACCATGCTCTGCTTGTTATGGTGACCCACTCATAATATGCTCTGCTTGTTATGGTGACCCGCTCATACCATGCTCTGCTTGTTATGGTGACCCACTCATAATATGCTCTGCTTGTTATGGTGACCCGCTCATACCATGCTCTGCTTGTTATGGTGACCCACTCATAATATGCTCTGCTTGTTGTGGTGACCCGCTCATACCATGCTCTGCTTGTATGGTGACCCGCTCATACCATGCTCTGCTTGTTGTGGTGACCCGCTCATACCATGCTCTGCTTGTTGTGGTGACCCGCTCATAATATGCTCTGCTTGTTGTGGTGACCCGCTCATACCATGCTCTGCTTGTATGGTGACCCACTCATAATATGCTCTGCTTGTTATGGTGACCCACTCATAATATGCTCTGCTTGTTATGGTGACCCGCTCATACCATGCTCTGCTTGTTATGGTGACCCACTCATAATATGCTCTGCTTGTTATGGTGACCCACTAATAATATGCTCTGCTTGTATGGTGACCCGCTCATACCATGCTCTGCTTGTATGGTGACCCACTCATAATATGCTCTGCTTGTTATGGTGACCCACTCATAATATGCTCTGCTTGTTATGGTGACCCGCTCATACCATGCTCTGCTTGTTGTGGTGACCCGCTCATACCATGCTCTGCTTGTTATGGTGACCCGCTCATACCATGCTCTGCTTGTTGTGGTGACCCGCTCATACCATGCTCTGCTTGTTGTGGTGACCCGCTCATAATATGCTCTGCTTGCTGTGGTGACCCGCTCATACCATGCTCTGCTTGTTATGGTGACCCGCTCATACCGTGCTCTGCTTGTTATGGTGACCCACTCATACCATGCTCTGCTTCTTATGACCCGCTCATAATATGCTCTGCTTGTTGTGGTGACCCGCTCATACCATGCTCTGCTTGTATGGTGACCCGCTCATACCATGCTCTGCTTGTATGGTGACCCGCTCATACCATGCTCTGCTTGTTATGGTGACCCGCTCATACCATGCTCTGCTTGTTGTGGTGACCCGCTCATACCATGCTCTGCTTGTTGTGGTGACCCGCTCATAATATGCTCTGCTTGCTGTGGTGACCCGCTCATACCATGCTCTGCTTGTTATGGTTGTCATGGAACTGACGTAGCGCTCCCCACGTCAAACCCCAAGACTTTTATTTCCATGGCGAAAACCCCAAAAGACATAGACCGTTGCTTTGGGGAAGACCTTATGTTCATTTATATTGTGTGGTTTTAAATATGTTTTACATCGTTTGGTTTTAGTTTAATTTAGTTTAGTGAAATGACATAGCTTTGGTTTTAAAATACTATATTCCTGTAGGTAAATGTGTCTTTGTATAAAACAGTAAACAAGCTTTGCTGTTGTGTAAATTATGCGTCAGGGATTTTCCCCATTATCTAAGTACATGTTTAATTTAAGGGATCTCTGATAGAGTGTGTGTTTAATCTGATGTGCTGGAACAATAGATGTACAAACGTTATGTGGACTGAAGGCTAAGAGAATGTGAAGAATGTTGATTGCAAATAACTGCCATACCTCATTGTATGGATAGGCTCCTAATTAGTATGGGGAAACACCTCATTGTATGGGTAGGCTCCTAATTAGTATGGGGAAACACCTCATTGTATGGGTAGGCTCCTAATTAGTATGGGGAAACACCTCATTGTATGGGTAGGCTCCTAATTAGTATGGGGAAACACCTCATTGTATGGGTAGGCTCCTAATTAGTATGGGTATGCAAATTATGACTGTCCTTCTTGAGCATAAATAGTGGCGTTGTTCATTAAAGGATTCAGATCATCTGAGTGTTTGAAACATACAGCTCTGCCTGGTGGTGTCATTTCACGTCGGCTATATCTCACCACTACCCAGGAACGGGTCATTTTAACTCCGCAGCAGAACCTCGATTCGCCGCGCCGTTGCGCCACCTTGAATTGGTACCTCGGGATACCGCAACCACCCCGAATTGGGACCTCGACTCAGCGCCGTGCCTGCATCTTCAAGGAGACTCTACCGAACCGCGGTTCACCACGCAGACCGTCTCCAGCCTTTCAATGGTCAGTAGATCCGCTGCTCGGGACGCCGAGTGCCGTGCCACTCGGTAGTCGGGCGGATTTCCACCGTGGGTGCCCCATCTACTCTCCAGATCTCCACCGCCACGTGGTCTTCTACCCAAGCCGCTCGAGACGCCGGGTGCCGTGCCACTCGGTAGTCGGGCTTGGCAACACCAAAGAAGGGGGTCAGATAGAGCAGGACCGCAGGCGGATACTCCATTCCGTCACAATGGTGACCCGCTCATACCGTGCTCTGCTTGTTGTGGTGACCCACTCATACCATGCTCTGCTTCTTATGACCCGCTCATAATATGCTCTGCTTGTTGTGGTGACCCGCTCATACCATGCTCTGCTTCTTATGACCCGCTCATAATATGCTCTGCTTGTTGTGGTGACCCGCTCATACCATGCTCTGCTTGTATGGTGACCCGCTCATAACATGCTCTGCTTGTTATGGTGACCCACTCATAATATGCTCTGCTTGTTATGGTGACCCGTTCATACCATGCTCTGCTTGTTATGGTGACCTGCTCATACCATGCTCTGCTTGTTATGGTGACCCGCTCATAATATGCTCTGCTTGTTGTGGTGACCCGCTCATACCATGCTCTGCTTGTATGGTGACCCGCTCATAACATGCTCTGCTTGTTATGGTGACCCACTCATAATATGCTCTGCTTTTTATGGTGACCCACTCATAATATGCTCTGCTTGTTGTGGTGACCCACTCATACCATGCTCTGCTTGTATGGTGACCCGCTCATAACATGCTCTGCTTGTTATGGTGACCCACTCATAATATGCTCTGCTTTTTATGGTGACCCGCTCATAATATGCTCTGCTTGTTGTGGTGACCCGCTCATACCATGCTCTGCTTGTATGGTGACCCGCTCATAACATGCTCTGCTTGTTATGGTGACCCACTCATAATATGCTCTGCTTGTTATGGTGACCCGCTCATAATATGCTCTGCTTGTTGTGGTGACCCGCTCATACCATGCTCTGCTTGTTATGGTGACCCGCTCATACCATACTCTGCTTGTTGTGGTGACCCGCTCATAATATGCTCTGCTTGCTGTAGTGACCCGCTCATACCATGCTCTGCTTGTTGTGGTGATGACCCGCTCATACCGTGCTCTGCTACTTGTTGTGGTGACCCGCTCATACTGTGCTATGCTTGTTATGGTGACCCGCTCATAATATGCTCTGCTTGCTGTAGTGACCCGCTCATACCGTGCTCTGCTTGTTGTGGTGACCCGCTCATACCGTGCTCTGCTTGTTATCGTTGTCATGGAGCTGATGTAACGCTCCATGCTTTAAACCCCAAGAGACTTTATGTTCAATTGTATCGTGTGATTTTAGATATATTTTACAGTGTTTGGTTTTGGTTTAAATTCGTTTAGTGTAAAATGGCGTAGCTTTGGTCTTAAATATACTTATGTTCCTGTAGGTAAATGTGTTTCTGTATAGCCAGTAAACAAGCTTTACCGCTGTGTAATTTATGCAACAGGGCTTTTCCCCTTATCAGTGTTTGTCTTTTATCTGATGTGTTAGAACAATAGGTTATGCAAATGTTATTGAAAAATAACTGACATAATGTAATTAGTATATTGGTAGGACGAGGTGCGTCATTTATGCAAATTATGACTGTTGGATTTCAGCATAAATGGTGGCGTTTTGTTCATTAAAAAGTCAGAGAACTCTCAAGCTCAGAGAGAGAGGATCCTGTTTTAAAGCATACAGCCGCGCCTGGTGTTTTTATTTCAGCGACGCTACACTATATACTCAACATCAGAAGGCACCAAGCGGCCTTCTGGAAATTCCTGTACCTGCTGGTGTAGTACTGTCTGGAGCCTCTCATTTTCCAGCTGTTGCTGTGCAGTGTACAGCCTGCTTTCAGAGTGTCTCAGCTGCTCACTTATAGCATGGCCTTGCTCGGTCTCTGCATCACACTGCTCCTGTAGCTCTTGACATCTTGCTTCCCAGGCAGTGATAGAAGCCTGGAGTTCAGCCTTTAGTTCTCGGCATTGACCCTCCAGCTGTTGACATGCCTTCTCGAGTAGCTGGGCCTTGCTTCGCACTGCCTCTCCGTCTGCTCTCAGTTGCTCAATCAGCAGTCTGGCCTTTTTAAGATTCTCGCCTACTCGCTCAGCGTTACTTTGCTCGTCTTTCAGCTTCTCCGTCAGCTCCATAATCTGGGATTCCAGGAGACACTTTTCCCCCATGGCTGCCTGGACTTTTAAGACGCCAATGGCCATGGCCTCCTCTCGCTCTCGAGCAGCATTATCCTGGGCTCGCTCAGCAGCTGTAAGTAAATCCCGCAAGCCAGTTGTCTCCATCTCCAGGCGCTGTATATTCACCTCTGCATCATCTCTGAATAGTCTCACCTCATCCAGCTCTCTCTGGCCATCTTGCAGCTCATTTTGCTGGTTCTGTAATGTCTCTGTCAGGGCCATTATCTGTGCTCGAGCAGTAAGCAATTCAGCCTGTAACAAGCTGACCAGATCGTCCATGGTCTGTGTGGCCCCATCTCTCATGAGGGGAACAGCCTGGGTGTCAGTCTCTGGTGACCTGATACTGCCCGCTGGAAGATGGCTTACTGTTGTAATCCCCGGGCTGTGACGGCGTTCTGCTTTGGTCTGCTTTAACTCGGCCACCTCTCTTTTTCTTCCGCTTCCCGCTGGCTGGTGTGGGGAGGCTTCCTCCAGGGGCTTCAGCGACTTGTAGCTGGGCTGCAGTTTGCAACCTTTTTAAGTCTATTTCGAGTGCCCATTCCTCAGCAGCGAGTCCCTTCAGCACGGGCCAAAAGGCAGAGTCCTCATACACGTCCAGGTAGCGCCCCTGGATGGCGCACAATTCTGCATGTCTGGCAGCCTGTGGACAGCCATAATTGTCTCCCCCCTTAAAGTAGATCCATGCTGGGCCAGGACCTCGGAACACATAGCCTGGGGTAGGCTTCTCGTCAGCTTCCCAATCCTCCTCACTCACGCATTGCAGCAAGTCCTCGTATTTGCACTCCAGGTCGAGTGCGGCACGCAGCCAGTGCACCAACTGGTCTCCATGGCTCACAGTGGGCTGAGGCCCCAACACTTGGGGTCTCCACAGCTGAATGTCCTCTGTGATTCTCTGCTCATAAAGAATAAATGAGCTGTCCTTATCCATAGTCCTCTGTAGACTGATTTCTTGCACCGTAGGCAAAAATCTCTGTGGTCTCTCTTAGCGGGGACACATCTCCACTCGCTCCGGGTTGAACCACACTTGTGCCTTTGACCCTTACTTCAGTATTCGTTCCTTCCATGGCTCTCCAGCAGGTCCTTCAGGGTGTCCTGCTTGCAGGCTGTATAGTTTGTCATCTCGGGGTGTATTGGTATTAGAGAGCCTCTATCCACACCGCTTGCCACCAATGTGACGGAACCGTTCTCTTCCGCCTGTCCTGACTCTCCAGACACCCCTTCGTTGCGGTCAGCCCGGCTACTGGGAGCACTGTCCTCAGCACCTCGAGCAGCTTGACCCGCCTGCTTCTGTTCCTCTGCCCTGGAGCCGTTAGGAATTTCTAGAAGGCCGCTCGGTGCCTTCTGATGTTGAGTATATAGTGTAGCGTAGTTTGTAATAAAGACACCAGGCGCGGCTGTATGCTTTAAAACAGGATTCTCTCTCTCTCTGAGCTCTGAGAGTTCTCTGAGTTTTAATGAACAAAACGCCACCATTTATGCTGAAGTCCAACAGTCATAATTTGCATAAATGACGCACCTCGTCCTACCAATATACTAATTACATTATGTCAGTTATTTACAATAAACATTCTTTACATTCTTTAGCCTTCAACTCACACAACATTTGTATAATCCATTGTTCTAACACATCAGATTAAAGACAAACACTATCACAGATCCCTTGAATTAAACGTGCAGCCAGATAAGGGGAAAAACCCTGTTGCATAAATTACACAGCAGTAAAGCTTGTTTACTGGAAATACAGAAACACATTTACCTACAGGAATATAAGTATATTTAAAACTAAAGTTACGCCATTTTACAGTAAACTAATTTAAACTAAAACCAAACGATGTAAAATATATCTAAAATCACACGATATAAATGAACATAAAGTCTCTTGGGGTTTAAAGCATGGAGCGTTACATCAGCTGCATGACAACGATAACAAGCAGAGCACGTATTAGCGGGTCACCACAACAAGCAGAGCACGGTATGAGCGGGTCACCACAACAATCAAAGCACGGTATGAGTGGGTATGAGTGCGTTACATCAGCTCCATGACAGTGGTGACCCGCTCATACCATGCTCTGCTTGTTATGGTGGCCCGCTCATACCATACCATGCTCTGCTTGTTATGGTGACCCGCTCATACCATGCTCTGGACAGGATTTATTAAACTCTGACAATTTTTATGTTTTCATCATAGCCACAACCATTCCAGAGCGACATTCCATCAGGATGAACCCCAAATTACACAGCTTGTACACCCACCTAGTACCAGATCCAGATTGTGTCCGTGATTCTATTAAATGTTCCCTTTTTATCTCCCTCAGTGTTGGGCTGTGATTTTAACATACGTCATGGCAGAGCCACAGCCAATATCAGATTTATGCACAAGTACAACCACCCTGTGCCACCCTGTGCCCGCTGGTGCTTCCTATTTAAAGAACTGTACAGGTGCGCCTGCCCTCTGCCCCCCCCACCCCACGGGCCGCCAGTGCCTCCTATGTATATTTCTGTACAGGTGCGCGCTCACTGTGTAAACGGGGACACACTTCAGGCAAATGTGAGACGCCTTCTGATGGATTCGTTGCTGTGGGAAGTTTAGTTGTGCTGAGTTCCTGCTCTGCTCGTTATGCTTTGTATTGTTTGTGAGGATGGATTTACTAATCCTGTGGATCCACCAACGCATTCCACGTCCATCCAGCCTGAGCGATGTCCATCCGTCTGCATCACATATATCCTCACTCTGTACATTGTGTCCAGCGGAAGGAGCGGCACAAGATTGTTCCGCTGCGGTTTGCGCGCTCTCTCACCTGTACGTTCACTGTCGAGCCGCACGCCCTGTCATGTGACGCTCCCACCTGTACGTTCACCGTGTCGAGCCGCATGCCCTGTCATGTGACACTCCCACCTGTACGTTCACCGTGTCGAGCTGCACGCCCTGTCATGTGACGCTCCCACCTGTACGTTCACCGTTTCGAGCGGCATGCCCTGTCATGTGACGCTCCCACCTGTACGTTCACCGTGTCGAGCCGCATGCCCTCTCATGTGACACTCCCACCTGTACGTTCACCGTGTCGAGCGGCACGCCCTGTCATGTGACGCTCCCACCTGTACGTTCACCGTGTCGAGCCGCATGCCCTCTCATGTGACGCTCCCACCTGTACGTTCACCGTGTCGAGCGGCACGCCCTGTCATGTGACGCTCCCACCTGTACGTTCACCGTGTCGAGCCGCACGCCCTCTCATGTGACGCTCCCACCTGTACGTTCACCGTGTCGAGCCGCACGCCCTCTCATGTGACGCTCCCACCTGTACGTTCACCGTGTCGAGCCGCACGCCCTCTCATGTGACGCTCCCACCTGTACGTTCACCGTGTCGAGCCGCACGCCCTGTCATGTGACGCTCCCACCTGTACGTTCACCGTTTCGAGCGGCACGCCCTGTCATGTGACACTCCCACCTGTACGTTCACCGTGTCGAGCCGCACACCCTGTCATGTGACGCTCCCACCTGTACGTTCACCGTGTCGAGCCGCACGCCCTGTCATGTGACACTCCCACCTGTACGTTCACCGTGTCGAGCCACACGCCCTGTCATGTGACGCTTCCCAACCTGTACGTTCACCGTGTCGAGCCGCACGCCCTGTCATGTGACGCTCCCACCTGTACGTTCACCG
>RXON01000320.1:0-40977 GCA_009667805.1 Leptobrachium leishanense | reverse complement strand
CTTGTATGTATATTTGCTATTCTTTCTTTTCCATTGTACAGCGCTACGGAACATGTTAGCGCTTTATAAATACTTATAACTGCTATGTGACATCCTGATGTGTGCGTATTGTACCTGCATTATCACAGCGAGCCATTACCCAGAATCCAAATGACCATATGTAGGAATGAAACCTGGGGCTATTAGTATTGTTACTTTTACCCCCCCCATACCCCGAGCACACACTGTGCTGTGTCCATGGCGGAGCTGCTTCCCCCATCCCTGTGGTGAGGCTCAGGCTGCGCCCTGTCCCTGCATTACACACAATGGAGCTGCTCTGCTGAAACCTGAGATGAGAGCGAGGCCTGGAATGCGTGTGGAACACAAACATGGAGATGGGAATTGTTAGAGATGAGGGAGGAGACCAAACCTCCTCATACTGAATCAGGAGGTGCTGCGGCTATTCTCTTCTTGCTCTTTGTTCTCTCATGTTAGTGATGTTTTCTCTTTTTCACACTTGTTTGTATTGATGTGGGATTATATGTAACTCCTGCATCTCCTTTATCCCCTGTAGCTCCACCCCCTTTGTCCTTTGTGTCCTGAGCCCTGTGAGGCAGCAGATCCACCTGGTGAATCCAGAGACGAGATCCAGCCTGAGGGTCCTGGGAGTGAGCGGCCTTCTTGTAAGTAAATCCATATATTGCTGATTATAACCTGTATCCGCTGTATAATGATGTGTGTGTGAATTCAGGAATGAAATGTCTCCCAGCCATGGGAATAAGGCGATGCTTAGTCTATAAAATGCCCCTGTGTGACAATCACCCCCTGACCAGAATGACTGGTATGGAGCTTTGTATACGTGTAAGGATGAGGGTTAACACTTTCTTTTAGATATGTGCAGCGTTGGAAAATCTGGTTCAGACTGTTTCAGAATCAGAAGATATCAGATTCAGAATTAACCTCCCTGGCGTTACGATTCTGACGTATTTTATATGTCAGAATCATTACAATTTATTCAGCCCCCCCCCCCACCCAGGTATTAGTGTGTCTCGGGGTTAACTTACAATGCTGAAAGCGGTAACCCGAGCCACACTCTGGCTGGATACATTACCTGTCCCTGCGCTCACTCGCTATCCCCTGCAGTCACACTCCGGACGATCGTGATGCTCCTCGCGCCCTGCTTTAAACCCGGCGGCTACTCGTGACAACGCCAGGCCCGCCCCCTCAGACGCCGCTCGGCCATTACAGGGTGCTGGCACTAGACCAGCCAGTGGCACCAAACCTTGCCCAGACCCCCCAGGAAGCACAGCAGGGGCTGAGGATGTAACAGCTTCCTATACAGACTACAAGCTGCTGGGACAAAGAGGTTTTGGGCTTCTACCTAAGAGTCCCCAATGCATTACTGACCAAGCCTATTCCCACGAGGCTCCTGAATTGGTGAGTCTATTTTTAATACATTATTCTTCATCAATATACAGTATTACGCTATGGGAGCGCCGTCTCCCGACTCTTTCTGATCTATCTAGTGACCACCACGGATGAAAGTAGGGAAGTGCCACTCGATATATGGCCAGAGGCATTTACTCCTAGAACTGGGACATTTGTAGGCTCTTATAAATGTGAGTTGTAACCTGGGGTTTCTGTCCACGTGCAGACTGTTCCCCTTGAAGTCAGTATTCCGCAGAAGTACTGCTTCTGGCCCAGAACGCAGACAATAACGTACAGAAGATCCTTGCTGTTGCAACCCAAAATGGAGAATGCTTCTTTATTTCAAATACACACAGTTGAAAACAGTTGAGACACAACCCCCTCCCTTAAAGAATACATTACAGATAAGATCAAGAGTCTCCAGTCAGAGACCAATAGAAAGAGCCATCCAACACAATGGATTGTTTACACATGCATTCTCATTTTAAAGGAATCTTCTTACAGCAGGGAGTATACAATTTACTGTGTGGTAGCCACAGAGGAGTACAATATGAAGACAGGACAGCTAATACAGAGATGTACACTATACAGAGAGAAGGTACACAGAAACAATACTCTACAATAAACACATATGGGAATATTAATATAACACAGACATCAGGTAATAGGGCACACAGAACAAACACACAACCCTATATACAATGAAATGCAAGCAAAATAGCTGCAAATAAACATTGGGGTGGCCGTTTCGTCACCTGAGTGGTTTATACCCATTAATTGGGCTTCATATTTCTGGTTGGCGCTGCTGCCCTGGTAGGGAATAGGCGCAAAACCGTTTTTTCTGAATATATATATTTTGTTGTATCCCCAGCCAGGTCCTTTTTGCTGCTGTCCCTTTCTGTGTTTTTGTTTTTAATCCCAAAGTTGAAATGTTCCTGGTGAGGGTATAAATAAAACCCACCAGTTTGTCTCTAAGCCGAGAAGCGGCATAAGAATATGTGGATGCTTAGAAAAGCAGCTCTTGGAATAATTAAGTTAGGACCCACCTTAACCAGAGGTTGACATGGCAGGTGGGCTTACACTTTAATGGCCGTTCAACATTTTTTTCAAATTCTTCAAAAAATTAAAATAAGGTAAATTTGCTCCTTTTTTAATTTTTCATGTATAAGTTTATCCTTTACAGAAATATCAGTGGGATGAAAGGTTCTGAACTCTAGGTTGCGTCTTTTATCTGGCACCTTGTTACATGCGGTCTGCATTAGGGCTGAAACAACTAATCGATTAATCGCCAACTAATCGATGATTAAAATAGTTGTCAACTATTTCCATTATCGATTAATCGGTGCCAACTAATCGATTATGAGAATAATCGTTAGTTGCAGCCCTAATCAGCAGTAATGAGAGCAGAATTGCGTTTACTGCAGACATTTGGACAAGTATAGCAATCGAGGCTCGTCTTGGCATCACATGCCACTACATAGGTGATGATTGGATGATGATGTCGGTTTGCCTCACTACCGTGCCTCTGGAAGACTGGCATAAAGCAGCAAACATTGCAGAATGGTTGGAGGAAGTTGTTGCAAAGTTTGAAGTTCCAGCTCAAAAAATAATTGCCATTGTGCATGATAACGGTGCAAATATTGTGGCCGCTTCAAAAATCCTGGAGGACAAGCATGGGTGGACAAGTATCCGCTGCACTGGCCACACCTTGCAGCTGGTGATCGGTGCTACATTGAGGAATTCAGGGATTGAGAGAGCTGTTGGTGCTGCAAGAGGACTTGTTGAGCATTTTAAAAAAAGTGAGCTAGCCAGCAGCAAATTGAAGGAGAAGCAGAGGCAGATGGGTACTCCTGAGCATAAGCTTCTTCAGGATGTGAGCACCAGGTGGAATAGCACTTACTACATGGTTAGCAGACTCCTTGAACAAATGTGGCCAGTAACTGCGACTCTTTCTGATCCATCAATTACACAAAGGGGCAAACATTATCTGGATCTAAAACCAGACCAGTGGAGTATTCTTGAGGAACTTTCCACTGCCCTTAAACCCTTTGAATGTGCTACTGTATTTATGAGTGGACAAAACTATTACTAGGGACTGTTGCGTTCTAATGAGAATGCTTCCTTTTGAGTCCTCTCCAGTGAAGAATTTCCAATCCATAGCAACAGAGCAGCTTCAGAGCAGATGGAAGAGAATCCTTTTTGAACAGGTCCCAAATACTGTAATTCTTTCTTCTGCTCTGGACCCAAGATTTAGAAGACTTACATTTTTAACACCAGAACAAATTATAAATGTGCAGGCAAGAGTGCAGACAGAAGCACTTGTTGTGAGAAGCAAGATGCCGCGGCAACAAGCAACCACTTCAACTGTGACTAGAACTGCTGAGCCCTCAACATCTGCATCACTACTTGACTCACTCCTGGAGTTTGAAGGCAGCAGTGAAGAAGAGCCTAAAGAGGGGCAACAGGAGGAGCATATTATCCATGACCAAGTGAGGAAAGAAGTGCAAGATTATTTCGTGGAGAGGCCCCTTGCTAAGGAGGAAAACCCTTTGAACTGGTGGAAGGGTAACCAAGAAAAATGCCCAACCTTGGCAAAACTAGCAAAATGCTACTTGTGTATCCCAGGCACCTCAACGCCATCAGAACGCCTCTTCTCCGCTGCAGGCAACATTGCTAACAAAAAGCGAGCCAGCCTCAGCCCTGAGCATGTGGATATGCTAACATTTTTACATTCCAATGCTAACTTTCTGGAACTGTGATAGTTTACCTCGTTTTCAGAATGTTTGGTTTTTGTTCTGCTGCTTTAACATTGTACAGTTCTGTAGTGTTAATGTAAAGTGTGTTTATTTTGAAGTTTGTTTATAAACACTCCTTTTGTTCACTAAATTATTTTAAATAAACGAAAAAAATGGTACGGAGTTTTTTTTTTATCCGATTAGTCGATTAATCGAAAATAATCGATTTATGAAAATAATCGTTAGTTTCAGCCCTAGTCTGCATCATCGGCATACAGGCAGAAATGGCATTTATGTCAGATGCAGTAAATGTGCTGCAGACAGATAATAAAATGGTGAGATTTCCTGCTTATGGGGGTTTGTAGTGATCATAATGAGATTATTAGCAGTGCAGTTCCAAAAAATACCAATATCTGTATGTGCCTGCATAGTGCCTGAAGATTAGAATTTTATGTTATGTGTCAGCAACCACACCTATAATAAGCCCAGTAAATCTGCAGCTCGCACCGATTCCAATGAATTGTAAGCTATTGCGTTGAATCCTATTTTCTGCGTCGTCCAGTTTTTCTTGGAGAGAGGTGATGGTTGTGACTGAATTGTCGAATGTAGAGAGTTTAACTTGTCCTTTGTGGATGACTGCCTGGATTCCAGGACTGATCTTTCAGTCAAATGAGTTTTCAGAAGGTGAAGTGTATTGTCGATGGAGGCCTTCAGTCGTATGATTATCTCGCCATAATTTGTCATCCATCGGTTTGTTTATGATTTCCCATAATGGTTCATCCCTGCCCTCAAAGGAGGTGGTTTTTGAAACACATATTCTGTGTACTGGATTCAATACTTATAGCTATTGAAAGGAGTTTGGAGAGATAGGAGGGCGTTCTGATAGGAAGTTTAGCATGGGTTGTGTGACGGACCAGCTGGTACCCCGCCTGGGTACTCCCATTGGAAAGTCTCCCTCGCTTCAGGACCTCCACGGAAAAGCGCTCTTGTCATGGGTATTGCAGTGGGATTCACCCAGTAAATAGACAAGACTAGTACTGAGTGAAAACAACTCGGGTTATTCATAACATGGCAATGGACAGCAAATTTATACAGGACCCAATCTTGATAACAGATCATAATCCTATTAACAAAAAAACAATGGACAATAGGGTGGACCCAGACAGCCTGGCACCTCTATTAGTGGCCATTTTAGGGGCATACTTGTGTCCTGAAGATGGTCCATTCTCGGGCCAACCACAAGGGAGCCATGGCAATCCCAGGGTACCATGCAATAGCTCTGACACCCCTGGTGTCACATTCTAGAAACTGTCCAGATCCGTGGACATGCGCCAAAGCGGCAGTGTGTGGAAGATACCCCGGGTAATGCTCCATAGCCGCTGCTGCGTTAACCTAGACAGTTAAAGAAAGACTCAAAACTCGGGTTACCGATGGAACTTCCCCAAGAAAATCACCCCAACCATAGCCCCCTGAGGGTGACTATAACCCCAAAAAGCACCTTAATGGGGCGAAGGGTTTTTGGAGCGCTGGGGGTTAAAGGTCGATGGATGTCTCCATTAAAGTGTATGGCTTCCAGTCCTTGATGGTGATTGGCTGGTGCGTCTGGTTCTTGATGATGACTGGTTGAAGTCTCAAACCAGGCTGCTGGGTGTCAGGGCCAGGGGAGGACAGCATGCTAGGATAGGTTCTAAGGACATGTGGATTATGCTGTGATTGGGGGGGGGAGTAACAAAACACCACTTTCCTACATACAGTATGTACATTGACAGACCTATAAACCCAAAGGAGGACAATAGCGGAGCGGCAAGCTTTTAAAGAGGTCCAAGGTCCCTGCAGCCGGTGTCCAGAACAGGTTGTACCATAGCTTTTTTTTTTTTTTTAATTCTTTATTTAGAAAATTCAAATACAAAAGTAGTCATGAAATCAGACGTAAGAAAAAGGTGGCCGCGGAGGGCCAGCCAAACAACATGCGGGTAGTCAAACCGTAGTTTACAGCATAACCAGCTACAAACCAGGCAAAAAGTGTCATGTCCTATAGCTGAGTAAAGAGTCCGAAGAGTATAGCAAAACACATATCGAAATCAGTCGACGTGGTCACACAAAAAAGAAATAGAGCAAGAAAGGACCCAAAAGGGTGTGCAAAAACCAGGAAAAAGCCAGAAAATTCGCAATGAAAAACGCCTGAAGGGGATAAGAAAAGGAACAGGTCTGACCAAGCTGTCACCAGGTCGGTGATCATGTAGGGCACTTTGGCATGAGTCACCACCAGCGTGCCTGCCAGGCCCCAGCGATAGCAGATCCCTCTGCGACGAAGGACAGACGTCACCTCCCAAAATCGCCGTCGGGCAAGCAGAGTCTGGAGCGGAAGGTCATGGTACAGAGCCAGTGTAGAACCCTCAAACTCTACAGGATCTCTCGCTCCAGGGGAAGCCATTATTTTTACTTTGAGAGCTACATCCCGAAAAGCTACCACAACATCCCGGGATGCTCCCTTAGCAGTCGTAGCAGGTCTGCGAACCCAGAACACCACTCCAATCACATCAGGGGGAAAACCCGAGACCTGTAGAGCGAGGCGGGTAATGTGATGTTTAGGCAGATTCTCTGTCTGTCTCAGAGGTTTCCAGGTTGGGAGTGGTTCTTATGCCACTCCCCTCTTCCCTGCTGCAGTGCATGCTGGAGAAGGAAGCTGTACCAGTATCCAGGAAGAACACAGACTTCTGATCTGTAGCAGAGAGCAGCCATGCAGGGAAGCATTTAGGCACAGAGTATATGCTGGAAACCTGTCCTGTTATTATAGCACAGACAATAATCAGATTCTGTACAGAACCTTCTGAGAACTGTCTGAGTGAGTAATGAACCGTCCCTGGTTAATAGTGACATCTGGCCTGTGTGTAAGTTACTGGACAATACTCACAGAAATACAAACACCTAATTGCATGCCCACACCTTTGAGACATAACCGGTAACATATAGAAAAATGTCGGCAGATAAGAACCTGTCGGCCCAATTACACGGATACTTTACCTGGATTTATCTTTTGTTTAGGATAGCCTTATGCCTATCCCATGCCTGCTTAAATTCAATTACTGTTTTGGCCTCTACCACTTCTACTGGAAGGCTGTTCCATGTATCCACCACCCTCTCAGTAAAATAATGCTTCCTGATGTTAATATGGCGACAGGTCTTCGGAGGAGACCGAATCCGGGATACCCCGGACCCGAATGTTGCGACGACGATGCCTGGTCTCCAACATCTCCACCGAATGGGTCAGGAGCTCCACTTGAGACCGGAGGTCAACCACCTGGTCAGATAGGCGCGCATGGTCCAGCTTCATCTCGGAGGTTGTCGCCTGTACCTCTGCTGGACACGCTCCACCTCCGCACGGGTCGCCTCCACCTCCGGCTTCCATACCTCCCGGAGCTCGTCCAGAATTTGGCGCATATCACCTTTCGTAGAGGGGAGGTGATCGTCTATCTCGGTGGTCTGGGACAGAGCGGGACCCCCCCCCCCCCGTGATCCAGTCGACCCAGGTCCAGTGCCCTCTGGGGTCACACCTCGCCTGTCCGAAGTCGCACTGCTGCCAGCGGAGAGTTGGCGATCATCCTCCGATTCCCCACCAGATAATGCCCCAGCGACTGCCGAGGCAGTGACAGCAGCCAGCTGCGCAGCCTTCCGCTTTTTTGCGCCCGCTTCTTTGCAGCATCAGAGATGTGTCGGGTGTCCGAATCCTGTGGTGGGGGGTGAGCCATGACATTCCGGTGGCACCTCCAAGGGACCATGAGCTGTCCTCGTCGCCAGAGGATCCATATCCTGGGGGGAGAAAGGTGGGGGCCAGCACTACCGCGCAAACAGACCCACCTTTTTAAAGAGTCACGAATGTCCTGCTGTCTGGTACCCCCCTTAGGCACTCGGTTGGCAGGCATAATGCAGGGGTCGTTGATCGAAAGAGGCAGGGCTCCACCAAAACTCCAGCAGGGCACTCGCAGGCTTCCAAGATGGCTGCGATCTCTAGGCCCGAATCTCGTCGCCGGTGAAATACGAGGCGCGCAGTTTGGGGACAATCAAGGAGCACCAGGTACTCTAGCACCTCCAGAGTCAGCCAGGTAGAGCACTGTGCTGGGCAAGAAGCATAAAAAAGGCTATTCGGACCATAGCTTTTAAGTTCTCTCCTCCCTATGTCTGTTCAGACCGTCTGCGGACATACAGATTATTCTGTTTCCTGTGGTTATCAATGTCCTCTGAGATCACCAGACTCCAGGCACATTATTTCAAGTTGGCCAGCACGTAAACTCTATGAACCTGCCTTGAGTGTAGTTGTTGGTTAACCTGAAAAAATGTGTCTTGAGTATGGTCATTTACCTCCACCAGGTCCTGTACTCGATTGCCAAGGTGCTTGAGGTTAGCCCCCATAGCCTCCAGTTTGTCGTAGCATGTGGCCTCCATTTTTGAGCTGATGCCTGCAGTTTCAACCCTGGATTTTAGGCCCTTGATTAGCTTCCGAAGGTCCGAATCTTCAGATGGGCATAATAGGTCCATAGCTGTCGGTTCTGTCACCATCTTATATTGTTGTCATCCTCCCTCTGCCAGTGTTTTCTTGGCAAAATAACCGTTCGAAGATGGCGGTTTCTGGCTTGGTGAGGGGCCCCGATGTTGATGGGCAGCAAAGGACGACTTTTTGTTTATCATTGTGCAGTTTCCTTCGATTTTGATTTATGGATTCAGGCCCGGCTCCTGAAATGCGTGGATATGAGTCGACTTACATTTGCGGTCTGGACACGAATTCTGTCGTTTTTTTTTTTTTTTACTGGATTGTTCCTTTTAAGGAGAGTCACACTGCAACCTGTATTGTATTATGAGGACATCTTTATGTATGAGAGGGTAACCTTTCACCAGCTCTCTAATAGCAAGATGTTAAATCATTCTGGATACCTATACACACAAGAGAACCAAGGGGAGTAAATTAAACATGAGAGAAAGGCAGCCAGATGTCTAAGACCTAGAAACCCTTGATAACTTAAAAGGAAAGAAAACGAGCGAAACCTGCATCAGGGAGTCTCCTGGCCTGACGTCCTTCACATTGATCAGGAGGAGAAGACCCAGATCACCAGGCAAGCAATGCACAGGTTGAATGCACTATGGAGGGGATTCCCAATATATGTCCCACATGCCCTATGCAGTGACTATTGTAAGGGTTAAAATTTATACTCCTCCTCGGCATGTTGAAATTTTGAGCTGTTTATAATGTTCATTCACAAATAAGTATTTCAACATTTTAGAAGCCCCTTTGATTTTTCATACAGGTATCAAGCCCCATGTTCTTGCATATAATAAATATTCTGTAATTTCCTGATTACCCATCCAAACAGAATTCCTCATTTTATTGTAGCTTTGAATCATTTGTTCTTCTGATTAAATCCCCTTTCTATAAGGCCCAATGGTAGACTTTTGGTACATTGGACCGTTTTGTTACAAAAAAATTGGTCCATTGCTTAGAAAAATTCGTCTCCTCTCCCTTTATTTCTTAGGTGTTTTTTTTTCTGTTCTGTTGTATCTTGTTTTCATCATACAGACACGGGTGTTCTAACTCTGCCCAGTGGTTGCTAGTGACTGCTCCATATTTTATGTATGTCTGTATATAAGGTGAATGTGTTCTCTATATTTAATGCATATGATGGACTTCATCCAGGTTGTATTATACTTTGTTTATAGGTGTATTTTGCTGCACTGGTTTTGTGACGGTGTAAAATATTGTCTTATTTTAGCAGAAATACAGCAAAAGACTGAAAATGTCTGCAGGAAATAATTTTGAAGAATCCATACCATATGTTGAAGAAAACCTCATGAAGCCTCTGTCAGTAAAGCAAGAGGAAATAAACATCAAAGCTGAACCTCAGGATTTCCAAGAAAATGAAAAAGAACCAGAGCATTCTGAATTTTCACCTTGGACTGTCCAAAAAATTGAGTACATAGATTCTCGCTCTCATGAATGTGGATTAGACCTTCCCCAAATTCACACAGATCAGATTAGAACCAAAACATTTCCGCACCCTGAAAGTGAGAAGTGTTTAAGCATGAGTACAATTCTTGGTACGCAAAAGAGAGAATGCCCAGGAGAGATGTTTATATGTTCTCAATGTGGGACATGTTGTACTATGCAGTGTCTTAATATACATGAGAGACTTCATACAGGAGAGAAGCCGTTTGCATGTGCTGAATGTGAGAAATGTTTTCTAACAACAAAGGTTACGCTTACTTCACACGAGTATACTCATACAGGAGAGAAACCACATGCATGTTCTGAATGCGATAAATGTTTTAGAACAAAGCATGATCTTACTGTACATGAGAGAATTCATACACGGGTGAAGCCGTTTGCTTGTTCTGAATGCATGAAGCATTTTAGAACAAAGCGCGATCTTACTGTGCATGAGCGAAGTCATACAGGAGAGAAGCCGTTTGCATGTTCTGAATGTGAGAAATGTTTTACAACGAAGGGTGACCTCACTGTACATGAGAGAATTCATACAGGAGAGAAGCCGTTTGTATGTTCTGAATGTGGGAAAAGTTTTAGTGCAATGCGTGATCTTACTGTACATTTGAGAATTCATACAGGAGAGAAACCATATGCATGTTCTGAATGTGAGAAATGTTTTAGTAAAAAAAATATGCTTACTGCACATGAGCGCATTCATACAGGAAAGAAGCCTTATGCATGTTCTGAATGTGAGAAATGTTTTCGTCAAAAAAGTATACTTACTGCACATAAGAGAATTCATACAGGAGAGAAGCCGTTTACATGTTCTGAATGTGAGAAATGTTTTAGACGAAAAGATAACCTTACTGTACATGAGAGAAGTCATACAGGAGAGAAGCCGTATGCATGTTCTGAATGTGAAAAATGTTTTAAAGCCAAGCATGAGCTTACTGTACATGAGAGAATTCATACAGGAGAGAAGCCGTATGCATGTTCTGAATGTGAGAAATGTTTTAAAGTAAAGCATGAGCTTACTGTACATGAGAGAATTCATACAGGAGAGAAGCCGTTTCCATGTTCTGTATGTGAGAAATGTTTTAGTCAAAAAAGTATACTTACTGCACATGAGAGAATTCATACAGGAGAGAAGCCGTATGCATGTTCTGAATGTGAGAAATGTTTTAGTCAAAAAAATATACTTACTGCACATAAGAGCATTCATACAGGAAAGAAGCCTTATGCATGTTCTGAATGTGAGAAATGTTTTAGATCAAAGGGTGAGCTTATTGAACATGAGCGAATTCATACAGGAGAGAAGCCGTTTCCATGTTCTTTATGTGGGAAATGTTTTCGAACAAAGCATGAGCTTACTGAGCATGTTAGAAATCATACAGGAGAGAAGCCATATGCATGTTCTGAATGTGGGAAATGTTTTAAAGCAAAGCGTGATCTTACTGTACATGTGAGAATTCATACAGGAGACAAGCCATATGCATGTTCTGAATGTGGGAAATGTTTTAAAGCAAAGCGTGAGCTTACTGTACATGAGAGAATTCATACAGGAGAGAAGCCGTATGCCTGTTCGTTATGTGGGAAATGTTTTAGGACATCTAGTAATCTTATTTCACATAATCAAATACATTAATCTATTGAATCTCATGGATGCAAAGTCATTTTTATGCCATGGATGCGGGAAGGGTTTTGACACAAAGTCCCAGTGTTACACAGCAGAATGTGCGAACAGGAGAGAATTTATTCATACCTACATATTATTCATATGTTCTGAATGTGAGCAATGTTTCACAGGAAAATCAGGACTTTGGCAAATTATTTTCAGAGCAAAGCTTTTTTTTGTGTGTGTGTGTTGGTTCAGAATGTGTGATCCCCTCTTCCTGTGAGATGTTTCTCGAGAGACCTCGCACAGGATAGAAGCCAGACATTTGCTCTGAATACAGAAAGCATAACTCGACTGGGAGCAAATTTTTTTTTTCCACGCACTACACTGTTTACACACATGCACAAACACACTTAGCCATGCATGTGCACACACCTATACATTTACACAAACTCAGAGGGTTTACTTAATATGCAAAATTCTTTTTCCTAGCGTTTATTCGTAGAATCGCACTGCCGCACAAACTCATACCCACATTCTACCTGTCACGGACCTGCCATTTCACTCCCATGCTTGAAGGGACAGACAGACTTTATTCCATTGTGTTCCCCTGGTTTAGGACTCATTCCCTGTAAATGGCGTTCCCGTAAATGGCATTTATTTCATTCCCTTTCTTTATGCAATATTTTAATGTGAACTTTGAGATGTGTTTTGGAGATGCAGACCTGAGTTATGTTATTATTTTTATTGCAATGCTGTTTGTGATTTAGTTTAATGTTTATTTCTTTGTTGAATTAAAACAATGTAATTAAATTTGTGTAATCTGGATTATACAAATACTGCCTCATTATCTGTCCCCATTGTCTTGATTCATTTAGAAATGTTACATAATGTTTGATTTCACTGTCTGTATGCAATGTAATTAGATTTGTTTGTCCAGCCTCATTAGAAATGCCAAGTAATGTTTTCTGTAACTGTCTAATCTAACTGAGCTAATGTAATTGAGTAAGGTGAACTCTAATGTTTGTGCAATTATATTTCACTGTAATTGGGTCCCCCAGTGGTTTCTAAGGGAGTTTTGTATATGCAAATGACCCGTTTGACCACATAAATGTCTGTGTCCCTGATTAAAAGTGAGTTCCATTCTGACCCTGAAAGACCTCAGATCTACAACCTCGTCTTATTTCTGGGGGATGCTAACAGGCTTTACGTGTCCTGGTCCTTAAGCTACGTCTGAGGACTGGAGGAAGGCACGGGAGTCTGGCTGGGTAGAACACAGGGCTCCTGCAAGGAAGGGGCATTGGCAAATGTGACCCTGTCAGGGTACAGAGATCTGTCACACTACCCTTCCATGGGTAGACCGGGAACATGAGTGCCGCAAGATCTTGTGCACTGATGCCAAGCCCCCAGGACTTTACAGGGTATATGTCACTACCCCCCCCCCCGCACCACAAATGTAATACTAATAAAATGCCTATGAGACTATGTTCCTTACTAAACCTCAGAGCAATATAACAGACCAATACAATGCTCCTGTATACAATAAAACAATGCAATAAAGTGCTGTCATGCGATAATGAAACCAGAAAAAAACGTGATCTGTAAAGCGTTATAAAGTGCTCAGCGCTGTGCAGAAATTTCTTTGATTCTTGTTTTCACAATGTGCTGGAAGTATTTATAAACAAGGTATTCTGTTATCTTGCTGTGAGTTTTACTATGTAACACAGTCTTATAGGTATTTTATAGTATTATATTTGTTGTGCAGGGGGGTGACATATACCCTGTAAAAGCTCGACTTTTATATGCAATATCATTAGGGAATATTGCTAGACTCCTTAAATACCTGCAGCATCCCCACTATTTACATTACACTACTTTCTATTTCTTTACACCAGTCTACATCTAGGGCGCTAATATAGCCACTTGTTTATCTTCTACCCACAGGACTACCTGGCCCAGTGGAGTTTCTAGGGCGGGGGGCAGCCTGCACCGGGTGACACCCTAAAAAATATTTTTTTTTCCTTTACTTTTACAAACAACAGGGTTATCCAAAGAGATTCGAAAAGTCAACGCACGTTCGGTGACTTTTCGTTCTCTTCAATTCGGTTCCTTTTGCCGATTGCATTTCGGTGACCCTGCGGTGTATTCAGCAAGCACCACAGGGTCCCCGAAATGCAGGGAAACGCTACCGCAAACCTGACGAAAACGAACTGCAAAACCCACCGAATGCACGCTGAAAACAAGCAAAAACATCTGGATTAACCTTCGAAAAACCCTAGCAGGAGCGAACAGGAGCCGAATCACACAGAGCCGAAGAGGCAGTGAATAAATTAGCAAAACCATTTGTATGAATCTGTGAAAATGAAACGCTGTTTGCAAAGAAACTACTGAGCGAAAATGTCTGAAATTTACATATGAGGTCCAGGGAATGATAATAAAAAGGGCTGTTACAGAAAAAATAAGTAAACTTAAAAAAAAAATCAAAAAAAAATCGGACTATTAAAAAAAAAAAAAAAATCAGAAAAATTATTAAAGTATCCTAAAAAATCTATAAATAAAGAGACTTTTTGCTGCAGAATTTTATAATGAACTGTTTATTAGATATTGAATTAAAACGGGAATATTTTTAACCTTGAAGCCTATGGGATTCTCCTGAATAAACTTGCCGAATTAAACCACCGAATGGCAGGACATTAGGGGAACCTTTCACTGCTGGTTTTTGTTCTCTGAATAGCCGAAGCAGTGCATTTTCATGGGGTTTTCACTGCCCTCGAACAGGCACCGTATGTGCAGGCAATTCGCCAGAATTTGGCGAATTGCCTGCTCTCTGGATAGCCGAATGGCCTGGAAAGGCAACCGAACGCTGATTTTCAGCGTTCGGTTACCTTTCTCAAGCAATTCGGATCTCTTTGGATAACCCTGAAAGTATTTTACCCAGAAAGATACATTGAGATTTCACTAATTTTCAAGTATGTCCTGGGTAGGCAAGGCCTAGGCTGGCCCTTTCCAGGGGGCGGCAAAAAACCCCACCACTAAGGCTGGTGACAGACGAGTGTAGTGTTTACGTCCGTGATTGCGCCTAAAAGTATGTCCATGATAGCATGACAGAAAGCCCATCGGAGCCGTTACACGAAGTACGTCCGCACTGAACTGTGGATGCACAACGGCCGCAGCCCACGGACGCAAGGCAGGCAAGAACGTACATCCCCTAGAACGGCTGCACAAAGTGCGCTGCGTCCGCAACGTCTGCATAGCTTTGTGTGTGAGTGATGGAATGTGGTCAGACGGACTGCATTTATACGTCCAGCATTTTTCACGGACAAAATGGTTTTGCTTATTTTATTTTATTTTCCCTCCTACATCCGTCAAAATATACGTCAGTGAATAAACGGACTGTGTGGCCACTACTGCGTCTTCCGTACGGACGTACAGTCCGTAGAAATCACGCTTGTCTGACCCTAGCCTAAAGGGGTTACTCACAGAGCACTGAAATGATGCCAACATTTTGGTGTTATGTTGTTCCCTGCATTTCGGGGAATCAAATTTTCTCACCCAGCAGTTAATTCACCATTCACCTCAGGGTCCCCAAAGTGCAGGGAGTCGGCCGCCGAATGCTGCCGACGCTGCAAACCCATGGCCTGCTCTTTTTTCAAAAAAAACTACCGAACGAAAATGTCTGGACTTTACGTAGAAGTTCATATGCTTGATAATTAAAAGGTCTCTTACAAGAAAGAAAAACCGCTATTGAGAACATTTTTTGCCCAAAAATTCTGAAAAATGACTAAAAGCTATTTAATATATAATTACATGTATACGTCATTTTCTGCCAGAATGCTATAACTAAAAATATTTTTGAAAACATTGACAAAAAAGCGTGTCTTTCCCCCCCCACACATTTTAAGGTTGGGGGGGGTGCCAAATATAGGATACGCCCCGGGTGCCAAATGTTTTGGGTATGCCCCTGACCTGGCCAACCAGCCACAACATAGATACTGTAATCTTTTTCTGTGTAAACTTTCTGGCTAAATACCACATCAGCTGCCCGGATACACAGCAGACCTGCTCTCAAGTCCATTAGGCAATTGCTCAATGGCAGGTCTGTGCTGTCAGGGTTCATTTATTGTAAATGATTAGAGACAAGTCAATGATATATAGATCGATTTATATAAATTTATGGTTTTTAAGACATATATGGATTTTTTTTTTTTGAGAAGATTTTACCAGGAAGGATACATTGAGATTTCTCTCGTTTTCAAGTATGTCCTGGGTGGCGAGTATGTACCGTTAGGTGTCTTGCCAAGGACACTTACTGGAGAGGTTGCTCGCTGGGATCGAACCCATGACTCCACAGGCTCTCTCCATGCAAAGCAGCGATGTTACCTCTACTCCACCCAGCCGGTATTTCCTTTTAGTATTGTGGAAAAACTACACGAATAGTTTGTGAAGAGAAATCTACGGATTTATTGCTCTATGTCAGGGCTGTCAAACACCGCCCAACAGATGTTTCTGAACTACAACTCCCATGATTCACTGGCCATCTATTGCATTGAAATAATTCTGGGAATTATAGCATCTGGGGGGCCGTGAGTTTGACAGCCCTGCTCTATGTTCTAGTGTTTGTTCTAAGGCCTTGTGGGTTTTTATTTCTTCGCCACATGTCATTGCAGAGAATCTCGTCTCAATCTGAGCCTGATTCTCCCTATGCAGCCATTGCATCAGATAATCCATTATTCCCACATACTGTATACAAGCGATTAATACTGTGTTTTATTTGACCAATCATGTTTCAGCTCCTTAGTGTGGTCATCATTCAGAATTTATTAGTGGAGCTTACATAACCCATCACTATTTATCACTGCTTTGTTTGCGAGTCGTCTGGCTTATAAGAAAGCATATATAGTTACAGTTACAAGCATTTTTAAAGCACCAACAAGTTCCGTAGAGCTGTACAAAAGGGAGACAGAATAACAAATATGCATACACATTACACACACCAAACAATAGGAGAGAGGATCCTGCTCAAGAGGGGTCACACGCTAGGTGAGGGTGATTTCATTAACCCCTTCACTACCAAGTGGTTTCCAGAAACAAGTGTTTTGTTTTTTTTTGTAAAATCATTTTTAATTAATTTTACAGTAATAGCTATTTCTGTAAATAACCTATTTATTTGGCCAGCAGATGGTGCCATCTACTGCCAAATTGAGTTAGGGAGGTTTGAGCAGCAGGTCTAATTGTTTTTTTCTCCCTCCATGAATCGGCTGCTGAAAGCCCGATATGTCAGCGCATTCAGCTGCTGATTTTACAGTTTTAGCTCTTTGTGCATTATGCCCACAGGGCTAATACTTTGGGGTCACCTTGTGCGTGCTGTGTCCATGGCTGAGCGGGTTCCACTAGTGATTACACGTCCTATATACAGCATATAGGTTCCAGTGATTGTGTCTGAGCACACGCAGAGTTAATGAAAGCGAGCCGATCTGGCCCCGAAAGGCAACTGAACACTGAAAGGCCAGAGCATGGCCTTTCCAATGATACCAAATATGACCAGGTTTGGTGTAAAAATAAATAACTTTTTTTTTTTTTAATTTGTCTGGGGGTATAATAAAACAGGATTTCAAATCACGTTTAAACATGATGAGCACAAAACAGTCAAAATGAGCTCCGCTCAGCATAAACTTTCATCTGCTTCCACCCCCTGTAAGTAATGGATTTCTTTTATAGATGTAGGTATTTGGGCCTGCACTTCCTTCGATGCTTTATCAGGTATAGAAGAGGTGACCATCACTTTCTTTCAATAACCTCAAAGAGAGTAAATAAACATAGTATAGCCCATAACTTTTCAATGTTTGAAATGAGCGTTGCAGTTTTACTCACGTTTAAGAGTGCCAAAAGATCGGGCACTCGATATACAGGCAGCCAGCGTTTTTGGGTGGGAGCGCTGGATCACCCTTCCAAGATTGGAAAACCTCCTTGAATCTCCCTTTTTTCGGCGGACACCAAAAAGCAGGATCAACAAAAAATTCTAAAATAATAATTAAATTTAGTAAAATTGCATAAAAATATATATATACACAGCCAGTACGCGTTTCGCGAGGATTCGCTTCATCAGCTGGTGTATCATCATGGATTTCTTTGTCTTCACATGCTTCCATCAACCCACACCCCCCCCCCCAGCAACAAGTCACCCAGATGATTGTTACCTGACTCCTACGCAATTGTTCCAATGCTGGGTGTGTTTCCATTGTTTCTGTACCTTCCCTGTGTGTGTTTTTCCTATTCTAAAGTGAAAATAAAATCTGTCTTCATTTGGATTTTGAATCTGCAAGAACTCCTCTCACAGTTTATGTGTCGTCTACTCTGTGTGGGTACAAATACCTCCTGGGTTCAGCGGAAAGGGGCGCACAGACGGAGGTTCCCGAGCTTGGGGGGACCAGGATCCGTAACAATTGGGTATTTATAAACTCAGGACAAAATTTCGAAACTATTTAGCTGGGGCCTTTTTTGGCGGTTGTAGATTTTGGGGACTAAAGTTCGAAAAAGTGTTTTTTTTTCATCATAATTTCTATTATAGTAAATTATACAATATGATGAATATAATGGTATCTTTATAAAATCCATTTAATGGCGAGAAAACCAGTATATATTATGTGTAGGTCCCATAAACGCGTAAGAGGAAAATAAGAGCTAAACACAAACCATGCAGAAATGTAAAAACAGCAGTGGGTACTTTCGGACAGACAATGGCAAAACAGCCTGGACACCAGAGGCGGAACTACCAGGGTCGCAGCGGTCACACTTGTGACCGGGCCCTGGTATTCCTCCACTGGGAAAGGTGCCCAGGCAGTGGTGGCTATTTAATTAGGTGGCCTAAGGCCTCGCAGCCACCTAATTTGCATGATGCACACGCAGGCAGCCTGACAAATAATTTTGTGCTGCCTGTGCTGCATATTAGGATATCTGGTATGCCTGCATCTGGGATCGGATATCTGGTATGCCTGCATCTGGGGTCTGATTTCTGGGTATACATGCATCTGATATCTGAGGTCTGATATCTGGGTATACATGTAATGGGGTCTGATATCTGGATATGCCTGCATCTGGGGACTGATATCTGGGTATGCCTGCATCTGGGGACTGATATCTGGGTATACATGTATCTGGGGACCTGATATCTGGGCTCATATCTGGGTATACATGTATCGGGGGTCTGATTTCTGGATATACCTGCATCTGGGGTCTGATATCTGGGTATACATGTATCTGATATCTGAGGTCTGATATCTGGGTATACATGTAATGGGGTCTGATATCTGGGTATACATGTATCTGATATCTGAGTTCTGATATCTGGGTATGCCTGCATCTGGGGATTGATATCTGGGTATACATTTATCTGGGGTCTGATATCTGGGTATACATGTATCTGGAAATGTATTGTGGGAATTTGAGTACGTTTGTGTGTATGTATAGTCTTTATATTTTTTAAATATATTAATCTCATTTAAATTGTGATCCTCTTGTTGCCATGTGGATCTTTTGCTATAACTTTGTCTAATGGATGTATAAATTGCCTTGATTTATGGATTTTTCTTTATATGTTGCAGACCATCAGTGTGTCCTGTCCAGTTACTACGTCTGATCCTGAAACTACCACTGGTAACAATTAAAGTAAGTTGAAATAATATAAATGGTGTACTATTTTTTTAAAAATTTTATATATATATATATAATTAAAAAAATAGTGCCTTGTATACACACATATATACAGGGCTCAAAATTTCAAGTCCCAAGCTACTAACCAGGCCATAAGAGTTACTCGCCACCAGTTGCTCCACCTAAACCCTACCCAGCTCTTAACTCTGCCCCTAAACACACCCCCTTAAATTATCTTGTGAAATTAAACTGTTAAAGGATTTATTTAGAATAAAGTTACAAAAATAACATTAATACCCAAACATTAGACCCCAGATACATGTATGCCCAGTGTGAGCAGAGCGAGGAGTCAGGGAAGCTCCTCTCCACCCCCTGCCAGTGACATAGATGAACTGGGTCAGGTTACAGCTGATCCCTGCCACCGTGCAGCCTGAGGAAGAGGGGGCTGCATGGTGGCACTGCCAGAATACACAGCACAAAATAATTTATTGTGCTGCCTGCGTGTGCATTTCCACTCGCCCTCACTTAATTTCCACTCGCTAAATGCAAGTAGGCGAGTGGAAATTTTGAGCCCTGTATATATATAAAATTGTTAAAATATGCAGTACTTCATGACTTAAGTGTAAAACCCATTACTTTAGAGAAGCCTATCAGCTCACTCCCTAATCCCCACTGTACATTTCTTGCGCCATCTTTCCACCCAGCCCACATGCACCCACTACATCTTGTATTCTGTTTACCCTCACCTAGTGTGTCCCCCTCTACTCTTAGATTGTAAACTCTCGAGCAGGGTCCTCTCTCCTACTGTTTTGTGTGTTGAACTTGTATATATATTTGCTATTCTGTCTTTTCCATTGTACAGCGCTACAGAACTTGTTAGCGCTTTATAAATACTTGTAACTGTGACATCCTGATGTGTGTGTATTGTACCTGCATTATCACAGGGAGCCATTACCCTGAAACCAAATGACCATATGTAGGAATGAAACCTGGGGCTATTCCTATTGTTACTTTTACCCCCCCCCCTGTCTGAGCACACACTGTGCTGTGTCCATGGCTGAGCTGTTTCCCCCATCCCTGTGGTGAGGCTCTGACCGCGTCCTGTCCCTGCATTACACACAATGGAGCTGCTCTGCTGAAACCGGAGATGAGAGCGAGGCCTGGAACGCCTGTGGCACACAAACAAGGAGATGTGAATTGGGTAGAGATGAGGGAGGAAACCAAACCTCTTCCTACTGAATCCGAGCCCCGTTCAATACCTCAGCAGCTGCTGAATTGCTGCAGCGGTGTGATTGAACGCTGTGGATGCGAATTTTGAATGCAGCAAAAAAGTGGGGGGGAAAGTGTGTGCGTCTTATGGAGCGAATATTGCGCGTTGCAGTGTTCAGCTCCCTGCGAGCGTCCGAAGCTATGGAGCTTCGGCGCTCGACCTGGGGGAACCACGTCACCAGCCAAGTTCTCGCGAGATCGCGGCTGGTCACGTGGCTCCCCCAGGCGAGTGCCCAAGCTCCATGCCGCCGGACGCTCAGAGGGAGCGGAACACGCGGCGGCGGCAGCAGGAGGTAAGCTGGGTCCTGGGGGCAGTATCCATGAGAGGAGCTGGGGCATATCCATGAGAGCTGCTGGGGCACTGTCTCCATGAGAGCAGCTGGGGCAGTATATATATGAGAAGAGCTGGGGCAGTATATCCATGAGAGTTGCTGGGGCAGTATATCCATGAGAGCTGCTGGGGCAGTATATCCATGAGAGCTGCTGGGGCAGTATATCCATGAGAGCAGCTGGGGCAGTATATCCATGAGAGGAGCTGGGGCATTATATCCATGAGAGGAGCTGGGGCAGTATATCCATGAGAGGAGCTGGGGCAGTATATCCATGAGAGGATCTGGGGCAGTATATCCATGAGAGGAGCTGGGGCAGTATATCCATGAGAGTTGCTGGGGCATTATCCATGAGAGGAGCTGGGGGCATTATCTATGAGAGGAGCTGGGGGCAGTATCCATGAGAGGAGCTGGGGCATTATATCCATGAGAGCAGCTGAGGCATATCAATGAGAGCAGCTGAGGCATATCCATGAGAGCAGCTGGGACATATCCATGAGAGCAGCTGGGGCAGTATATCCATGAGAAGGACACAGATGAATAGGTAGAGAAGCTGGAAATCCTTGTTGATTCTGGGTGGGATGAGCCCAAGTGGAAAGTGTGGAGATCGAGAATCTACAGAAAACTTTTTCAAAACGCTTTAGGTAGGTGAATAAATTGATTGAGGAAGGTATATAAATGAATAGTAATTTATTAAAGTAAAAATGCCCAACGCGTTTCGTCCTGAGACTTTATCAAGGGCGATAAAATAACATAAAAGATAAAAGCATGAAATAATATAACCTTCCTTCCTTCGTTTCGTATTTAAATAGTCCACAAAGTCCTCTCATTGGTCGATTCGATTACTCGGCGTTCACCATATATGGTCAAAAGAAGGTTTACTTCAACATTTAGTGATATTGAGATTAACTTCCTGGATATCACCTTTTTTATAGAAGAGGATAAGATCGAGTCAAAATGTTTCTTCAAACCCACCGATGGCAATGGATATATCCATTTTTCGAGTTGCCATCACAAACCATGGCTAAAAGGGATCCCAAAGGGTCAAGCTCTGCGTATGCGCAGGAACTGTTCAAAGTTAGAAGATTATTACACACAAACCGAAATGGTGGGAAACAAACTGAAGGAGAAACATTATGAAACAAACGACGTGGAAAAAGCTTTCCTTGAGGTGGCATCTATGGACCGTAAAGATCTCCTTTATAAAGAGAACAGAACAAAAGCAGATAATGATTTCCAGTATTCTTTTTTCACGAAATATAATGTCCAGCACAAAGAAATAAGGAAGATCTTGGAGAAAAATTGGTTTATCCTAAAGCAGGATCCCATTCTGGGCCCAGAACTTCCAGTTAGACCGAAACTTACATTTAGAAGACCGCGAAATTTGAAAAGCTGGTTAGCTCCCAGCTCTACATTTATAAGAAACGAAAAGAAAGAAAATAAGGGGTTCTTTAAGTGCGCTGGATGCAAAGCATGTAGATTTCTGAAGAAAAGAAGATTGGAAACCTTTTAAAGGAATAGTACAGGAGAAAGCTTTAAGATCAATACATACATTAACTGTAACTCAACATATGTTGTATATCTGCTACAATGCCCTTTGCAGCATTCAGTATGTTGGTCAAACAACAAGGAAATTAAAAGAAAGAATATTAGAGCATATGGGTAACATCAGAAGAGGTGTCCAAAAACATGCAGTACCAGTTCATTGCACTTGTTGCAATAAGTACCAAGTATCTGAATTTTTATGGTCCGGTATAGATCAAATAAAGAAACCATGGCGAGGAGGCAATAGAGAAAAAGATCTGTTAAAAAAAGAAATGTTTTGGGTCTTTAAATTAAAAACTATGAGCCCGAAGGGCTTAAATGAAGAATTTGATATTAAATGCTTTCTATAGGTTATAATACATGGATTCTGTTTTAGGTAAATAAGATTCTACAATCAAATGAATTATGAGAACTCATAACCCAAATACTAGATGGTCAACGGAATTTTGAAAATAAAGATATGGAGAAATATAGAAAATCTGGAGAAGAACATCATGTTTTGACTTTGATAGTGTAAAACTTTTAGATAGAATACGATTCGAAACGACACTACGGACGAAAAAAGAAAGTGCGCGACTTTCCGGATTTACAGAGAATCGGTAACTTCCGATCCGAAACGGAAATGACGCATCCAAGGAATCCGAAAATGGAGATGATACACCAAAAGACTTCCTTTTTCCCTGGTGAATATAGGGAGATCGAATTAATCAATGAATGGACTTAACACCATGTCCAAAAACGAAAGAACAGGATTTTCGAGTGTATGGAGTCAGGTGACTTCCGATCGGAAACGGAAACGACACTTCGGAAAAATCCGAAAACGGAAGTGACATACGAAAAGAACTTCTTTTTGACCATATATGGTGAACGCCGAGTAATCGAATCGACCAATGAGAGGACTTTGTGGACTATTTAAATACCAAACGAAGGAAGGGAAGGTTTATATTATTTCATGCTTTTATCTTTTATGTTATTTTATCGCCCTTGATAAAGTCTCAGGACGAAACGCGTTGGGCATTTTTACTTTAATAAATTTACTATTCATTTATATACCTTCCTCAATCAATTTATTCACCTACCTAAAGCTTTTTGAAAAAGTTTTCTGTAGATTCTCGATCTCCACACTTTCCACTTGGGCTCATCCCACCCAGAATCAACAAGGATTTCCAGCTTCTCTACCTATTCATCTGTGTCCTTCATCTGGAGAAGAGTGGGAATACCTCCACGAGAAGCGGATCCAACATCTAAAGCTAAGTACCCTGTACCACATTTTTTCTTATATTCAGTATATCCATGAGAGCAGCTGGGGCAGTATATCCATGAGTGGAGCTGGGGGCATTATCCATGAGAGGAGCTGGGGCAGTATATCCATGAGAGGAGCTGGGGCAGTATATTCATGAGAGGAGGGCAGTATATTCATGAGAGGAGCTTGGGCAGTATATCCAGATGGGAGGAGCTGGGGGACATGAGAGGAGCTGGGGCAGAATATCCATGAGAGGAGCTGGGGCAGTATATCCATGAGAGGAGCTGGGGCAGTATATTTATGAGAGGAGCTGGGGCAGTATATCCATGAGAGGAGCTGGGGGCATTATCCAGGAGAGGAGCTGGGGCAGAATATCCATGAGAGGAGCTGGGGCAGTATATCCATGAGAGGAGCTGGGGCAGTATATCCATGAGAGGAGCTGGGGCATATCCATGAGAGGAGCTGGGGCATATCCATGAGAGCAGCTGGGGCAGTATTTCCATGAGAGGAGCTGGGGGCATTATCCATGAGAGGAGCTGGGGGCAGTATCCATGAGAGGAGCTGGGGCATTATATCCATGAGAGCAGCTGAGGCATATCCATGAGAGCAGCTGAGGCATATCCATGAGAGCAGCTGGGACATATCCATGAGAGCAGCTGGGGCAGTATATCCATGAGAGCAGCTGGGGCAGTATATCCATGAGTGGAGCTGGGGGCATTATCCATGAGAGGAGCTGGGGCAGTATATCCATGAGAGGAGCTGGGGCAGTATATTCATGAGAGGAGCTGGGGCAGTATATCCATGAGAGGAGCTGGGGGCATTATCCATGAGAGGAGCTGGGGCAGAATATCCATGAGAGGAGCTGGGGCATATCCATGAGAGGAGCTGGGGCATATCCATGAGAGCAGCTGGGGCAGTATTTCCATGAGAGGAGCTGGGGGCATTATCCATGAGAGGAGCTGGGGGCATTATCCATGAGAGGAGCTGGGGCAGTATATCCATGAGAGGAGCTGGGGCAGTATATCCATGAGAGGAGCTGGGGCAGAATATCCATGAGAGGAGCTGGGGCAGAATATCCATGAGAGGAGCTGGGCAGTATATCCATGAGAGGAGCTGGGGCAGTATATCCATGAGAGGAGCTGGGCAGTATATCCATGAGAGGAGCTGGGCAGAATATCCATGAGAGGAGCTGAGGCAGAATATCCATGAGAGGAGCTGGGGCATAATATCCATGAGAGGAGCTGGGGCAGTATATCCATGAGAGGAGCTGGGGCAGTATATCCATGAGAGGAGCTGGGCATATATCCATGAGAGGAGCTGGGGCAATATTTCCGTGAGAGGAGCTGGGGGCATTATCCATGAGAGGAGCTGGGGCAGTATATCCATGAGAGGACTGGGGCATATAATCCATGAGAGGAGCTGGGCAGTATATCCATGAGAGGAGCTGGGGCAGAATATCCATGAGAGGAGGGGCAGAATATCCATGAGAGGAGCTGGGGCAGTATATCCATGAGAGGAGCTGGGGGCAATATCCATGAGAGGAGCTGGGCAGTATATCCATGAGAGGAGCTGGGCAGTATATCCATGAGAGGAGCTGGGGGCATTATCCATGAGGCATTATCCATGAGAGGAGCTGGGCAGTATATCCATGAGAGGAGCTGGGGCAGAATATCCATGAGAGGAGCTGGGGCAGAATATCCATGAGAGGAGCTGGGGCAGTATATCCATGAGAGAGGCTGGGGCAGTATATCCATGAGAGGAGCTGGGGCAGTATATCCAGGAGAGGAGCTGGGGCAATATATCCATGAGAGAGACTGGGGCAGTATATCCATGAGAGGAGCTGGGGCAGTATATCCATGAGAGGAGCTGGGCAGTATATCCATGAGAGGAGCTGGGGGCATTATCCATGAGAGGAGCTGGGGCAGTATATCCATGAGAGGAGCTGGGGGCATTATCCATGAGAGGAGCTGGGGCAGAATATCCATGAGAGGAGCTGGGGCAGAATATCCATGAGAGGAGCTGGGGCAGGATATCCTTGAGCTGGGCAGTATATCCATGAGAGGAGCTGGGGGCATTATCCATGAGAGGAGCTGGGGCAGAATATCCATGAGAGGAGCTGGGGCAGTATTTCCATGAGAGGAGCTGGGGCAGTATATCCATGAGAGGAGCTGGGGCAGTATATCCATGAGAGGAGCTGGGGCAGTATATCCATGAGAGGAGCTGGGGCAATATAGCCATGAGAGGAGCTGGGGCAGAATATCCATGAGAGGAGCTGGGGCAGAATATCCATGAGAGGAGCTGGGCAGTATATCCATGAGAGGAGCTGGGGCAGAATATCCATGAGAGGAGCTGGGGCAGTATATCCATGAGAGGAGCTGGGGGAGTATTTCCATGAGAGGAGCGCTGGGGCAATTATTTCATGAGAGGAGCTGGGGCAGTATTTCCAATGAGAGGAGCTGGGCAGTATATCCATGAGAGGAGCTTTGGCAGTATATCCATGAAGGAGCTGGGGCATTATCCATGAGAGGAGCTGGGCAGTATATCCATGAGAGGAGCTGGGGCAGAATATCCATGAGAGGAGCTGGGGCAATATATCCATGAGAGGAGCTGGGGCATTATCCATGAGAGGAGCTGGGGCAGTATATCCATGAGAGGAAGCTGGGGGGCATTATCCATGAGAGGAGCTGGGCAGTATATCCATGGAGGAAGCTTGGGGCAGTATATCCTATGAGGAGGAGCTGGGGGCTTATCCATGAGGCATTATCCATGAGAGGAGCTGGGGCAGTATATCCATGAGGAGCTGGGGAGAATATCCATGAGAGGAGCTGGGGCAGAATATCCATGAGAGGAGCTGGAGCAGTATATCTCCATGAGAGGAGCTGGGGCAGTATATCATGAGAGGAGCTGGGGGCAGTATATCCAGGAGAGGAGCTGGGGGCAATATATCCAGAGAGAGGAGCTGGGGGCAGTATATTCCATGAGAGGAGCTGGGGCAGTATATCCATGAGAGGAGCTGGGGCAGTATATACAATGAGAGGAGCTGGGGGCATTATCCATGAGAGGAGCTGGGGGCATTATCCATGAGAGGAGCTGGGGCAGAATATCCATGAGAGGAGCTGGGGCAGAATATCCATGAGAGGAGCTGGGGCAGAATATCCATGAGCTGGGCAGTATATCCATGAGAGGAGCTGGGGCATTATGCATGAGAGGAGCTGGGGCAGAATATCCTTGAGAGGAGCTGGGGCAGTATTTCCATGAGAGGAGCTGGGGCAGTATTTCCATGAGAAGAGCTGGGGGCAGTATATCCATTGAGCGGAGCTGGGGCAGTATATCCATGAGAGGAGAGCTGGGGGCAGTATATCCATGAGAGGAGCTGGGGCAGTATATCATGAGAGGAGCTGGGGCAATATATCCATGAGAGGAAGCTGGGCAGAATATCCATGAGAGAGCTGGGGCAGAATATCCATGAGAGGAGCTGGGCAGTATATCCATGAGAGGAGCTGGGGCAGAATAATCATGAGAGGAGCTGGGGCAGTATATCCATGAGAGGAGCTGGGGCAGTATATCCATGAGAGGAGCTGGGGCAGTATATCCATGAAAGGAGCTGGGGCAGTATATCCATGAGAGAGGAGCTGGGGCAGTATATCCATGGAGAGGAGCTGGGGGCAGTATATCCATGAGAGGAGCTGGGGCAGTATATCCATCAGAGAGGAGCTGGGGCAGAATATCCATGAGAGGAGTGGTGGGCAGAATATCCATGAGAGGAGCTGGGGCAGTAATATCCATGAGAGGAGCTGGGGCAATATATCCATGAGAGGAGCTGGGGGCAGTATATCCATGAGAGGAGCTGGGGCAGTATATCCATGAGAGGAGCTGAGGCAGTATATCCATGAGAGGAGCTGGGGGCATTATCCATGAGAGGAGCTGGGGCAGTATATCCATGAGAGGAGCTGGGGCATTATCCATGAGAGGAGCTGGGGCAGAATATCCATGAGAGGAGCTGGGGCAGAATATCCATTGAGAGGAGCTGGGCAGTATATCCATGAGAAGGAGGCTGGGGGCATTATCCATGAGAGGAGCTGGGGCAGAATATCCATGAGAGGAGCTGGGGCAGTATATCCATGAGAGGAGCTGGGGCAGATATTCCTGAGAGGGGAGCTGGGGGCAGTAATATCCATGAGAGGAGCTGGGGCAGTATATCCATGAGAGGAGCTGGGGCAGTATATCCATTAGAGGAGCTGGGTGCAGTATATCCATGAGAGGAGCTGGGTGCATTATCCATGAGGAGCTGGGGCAGTATATACAGGAGAGGAGCTGGGGGCAATATATCCATGAGAGGAGCTGGGGCAGTATATCCATGAGAGGAGCTGGGGCAGTATATTCCATGAGAGGAGCTGGGGGCATTATCCATGAAGAGGAGCTGGGGCAGTATATCCATGAGAGGAGCTGGGGCAGAATATCCATGAGAGGAGCTGGGGCAGTATTTCTATGAGAGGCTGGGGCAGTATATCCATGAGAGGAGCTGGGGCAGAATATCCATGAGAGGAGCTGGGGCAGTATATCCATGAGAGGAGGCTGGGGCAGAATATCCATGAGAGGAGCTGGGCAGTATATCCATGAGAGGAGCTGGGGGCATTATCCATGAGAGGAGCTGGGGCAGTATATCCATGAGAGGAGCTGGGGCAGAATATCCATGAGAGGAGCTGGGGCAGAATATCCATGAGAGGAGCTGGAGGCAGTATATCCATGAGAGGAGCTGGGGCAGTATATCCATGAGAGGAGCTGGGGGCAGTATATCCATGAGAGGAGCTGGGGCAATATATCCATGAGAGGAGCTGGGGCAGTATATCCATGAAGAGGAGCTGGGGCAGTATATCCATGAGAGGAGTGGGGGCATTATCCATGAGAGGAGCTGGGGCAGTATATCCATGAGAGGAGCTGGGGCAGTATATCCATGAGAGGAGCTGGGGGCAGTATATCCATGAGAGGAGCTGGGGCATTATCCATGAGAGGAGCTGGGGCAGTATATCCATGAGAGGAGCTGGGCAGTATATCCATGAGAGGAATGCTGGGGCATTATCCATGAGAGGAGCTGGGGCAGTATATTCCATGAGAGGAGCTGGGGCAGAATATCCATGAGAGGAGCTGGGGCAGAATATCCATGAGAGGAGCTGGAGGCAGTATATCCATGAGAGGAGCTGGGCAGTATATCCATGAGAGGAGCTGGGGCAGTATATCCATGAGAGGAGCTGGGGGCAATATATCCATGAAGAGGAGCTGGGGGCAGTATATCCATGAGAGGAGCTGGGGCAGTATATCCATGAGAGGAGTGGGGGCATTATCCATGAGAGGAGCTGGGGCAGTATATCCATGAGAGGAGCTGGGGCAGTATATCCATGAGAGGAGCTGGGGCATTATCCATGAGAGGAGCTGGGGCAGTATATCATGAGAGGAGCTGGGGCAGAATATCCATGAGAGGAGCTGGGGCAGTATATCCATGAGAGGAGCTGGGGCAGTATATCCATGAGAGGAGCTGGGGCAGAATATCCATGAGAGGAGCTGGGGCAGTATATCCATGAGAGGAGCTGGGGCAATATCCATTATTACACTATTTGATTCAGAATATTTTTTTTCCTGTTTTCCTCCTCTAAAACCTAGGTGCGTCTTATGGTCAGGTGCGTCTTATGGAGCGAAAAATACAGTGTGTGTATATATATATATATATATATAAATAAAAATAGAGATAAGGCAGCACATCGGGATTTAAATAAAACAAAAAACTTTTATTGGCACAGATTAAAATACCTGTCCATTGACCAACGTTTCGGCCCCAACGGGCCTTTATCAAGGAATACAGGCTTACAAAATAACACAAAACATTTATAATAAAAATATATCAGAGCTCACCCAATACCGGCATAGATCCGAATGAACGCCAAAGCGCATGGTCCCGGCGTCTACTTCCGGGTTTGACGCCAAGCAGAGACGTAATTGCAAATTGGACCTGAATGCTCAGGTAACCATGGGAATGGTCAAAAGAAAACCTGGGTGGACCGGAGACGAAGGCAATCGGCGGCGACGCATAGCACAGCAACATATCTCTGCAAAATTTGTAAACAAAGGCAGACCGCCTCGAGCAGCGAATTAGTTCCCGTTTTCAATCTATCCACCAAGGTTCTGACACCTGACCATCTAGCTGTCCTCTCTAAGGGTTTATCGTTTGTCCCTAAACACACTCCCTTGAGATTTGAATTATCTGTGGAACTTTACAAGTTAAATCGTACCCTTGCGATTCAAGAAAAAGTTGGAGATGCTACGTTTAGTCCGAACTCTCTTCGTCTTAAAAGTTTACATGATATCAAGTCCCAGACCCCTACGGTTCAGACATTTTCCCAACAAGTGCAGCATACTGTTGATTCAACCTTTCCTCATAAAACCTACTCTAATTTGTCAATATCTGAGTGGGACGCTTTACAGGATCTTGCACACGATCCATCAGTAGTTGTTCGCCCAGTTGACAAGGGCGGAGGGATTATAGTGTTGGATTATGTGTATTACAGGAATGAAATTCTTTCTCAATTGCAGGACGAGTGTACTTACAGATGTTTAACCTTTGATCCCACTTTCCCCTTTAAAAAACGCATTGATTCTTTGCTAAATATGAGTTTGCAGGCTGGGTATTTGGATCAGATTATGTTTGATTTTTGCAGTGTCTCTCATCCTGTTATGCCAGTATTGTATACGCTGCCCAAGCTTCACAAGGACCCGCTGTCTCCCCCTGGCAGACCTATTGTGTCTGCCAGGGGGAGCCTGCTGGAACCCTTGGGGAGATTGATCGATCATTTGTGCAAGGAGTCCATTCTATCCTTATCTACATGCCTTAAAGACACTCCACATTTCTTGTCTTTATTAAGTGCTTTCCAACTGCCTACTGAGCCCATCATACTAGTCACCTTAGACGTTAAGAGTCTGTACACCATTATTCCCCATGAAGGAGGAATTTCAGCGCTCTTGGGGATTCTTCAAGCCTCCACAGTTTATCATGGGCCTCCCTTAGAATTTTTGAAAGAAGTCCTGCAGGTGACTTTGGGATGTAATTTCTTTTGATTTGAGAAGAAGGTGTACCTGCAACTGGCGGGCACTTCAATGGGGGCCTCTATGGCGCCAGCATACGCCAACGCGTATATGTACCATTATGAACAACTACACATTCTGCCACTTTACGCTAATATTATCTTCTACAGAAGATTTATTGACAATGTTTTTTTGATCTGGCAGGGTTCCCAACAATCTCTCTCTACTAGATATGGTTCAGTCCCTTAACGCCCTTGACTCTCCTGTTCGCTTCACCTGCACCTACAGTATGTCGTCTGTTAGTTTTCTTGATGTGTTGGTGGGCATCCACAATGGAGTGCTAACACACTCAGTTTTCATCCTCCACACTTAATTCGGTCTTTACCAATCTCCCAATTCTTGCGTGTTCTACGGAACAACTCTGATGGTCAGACTAGATTGACACAATTGGATGAAATGTTCCAACGATTTGTGGCTAGAGGTTATAAACCATATGATCTTCATCAAGCTCTTTCCAAAGCTCATGCCAAATTCTAATCCCCTACACCTACGCACGATGACGCCAGTCCTCAGGGGAGTTCCCGGAGGCTTGGCCGACATCCAAGATGTCGGCCAGCTCCGGGAAAGGATCGCGAACCGGCGCTTTTCAGCGCCGATTCGCGATCCAGCTCCCCAGGGGTTAATGCCAGGCATCATTTGAAGGCAGGCTGTGCCCTTCCAAATGATGCCTGGGTTAACCCCCGCAGAGCCGCCGATCGGGAGGGAGAGAGGTCCGAAGGACCTCCCCCCTCCCTTTCAGGCGCCTCCTCCGCACATGCGGGGGGGGCGCCTGAATTGGGTGTCATCGCGCTGCGCGCTGCCGATGACACCTATAATCCGGCGGCTGTGGTCCCGGATGCGCGGCTGACATCCAGGATGTCAGCCCGCACCGGGGGGGCCAGCGATCGCTCGCCGGAACCGGCCGAGAACGCTGACCCCAATGGGAGGACGCGCTCAGCGTGTCTCCGCATACCAGCGGGAATGCTGAGGACGCGCTGAGCGCGTCCTCAGCATCGAAGTGGTTAATTTATCACACGTCAAGTCAGGTTATGGCCAAAGCCATTCGATCTAATTGGTCCCTCTTTTAGGGTGATAAGTCACTTCCTAAAAAATTCTTACAAACCCCTGTTATTAGTTATAAGAGGTCTAGGAACATCCGTGACCTTTTAGTTAAGGCCGACTCTGTTAAGGCTTATACAGCCGTTACCCAGCCTCTTAGACCAGGTTACTTTTGTTGTTACAATTGTGTTACCTGTAGTCACATGACGACTACAGGTTCATTTCCACACCCACATTCAGGTAAGAGGTTTAACATCCGACAACACATCACATGTACTACTGAATTCGTGGTATACTTACTCACCTGACCATGCGGTCTTGCCTATGTAGGTAAGACCGACAGACCTTTACGGGATAGGATTCGCTGCCATCGGTCCAACATCACTGTCGCTTTTCGCAATAACCATTCAGAACAACCGGTTGCCAGACATTTTCTGGCTAGTAAACATCAGCTTACCACATTACGTGTGGTTCCCATCGATCATGTGCCCCCCCTTCCTAGAGGGGGAGACCGCTCACGGCTGCTGCTTCAGCGTGAGACATTTTGGATTAAGACCCTTGACACGCTATCCCCCCGTGGTCTTAACGAATATATCTCCTATACTTCGTTTCTAACTTCCAGGTAGTGCTTTTCTGTTTTTCGGTGTAGGCGTTCTGTCTACACACATTTTTTATACATGATGCTCCCTTTTTTGCTAGGTTCTCTATTACGCTTTAGTCAAGCTTCTGTAAGAATTTAGGTAATTGGGCACTGTGCTGCACTTGTTAAAGGGATATCGTGTGGCGCTGTTCCTGCATTATAGGCTCTCTTCGTTTTAGGGTGCTACTTCATTATGAATGACCACATGGACCTTCAGCTTGCATATTTATGTGGGTTTTTGGTGTTGAATATTTGCTCAATTATTTGCTTATTTATTTATTCTATTGCCTTTTTTTCTTTCTGCTGCTTTGTTTACAAATTTTGCAGAGATACAGTTGTGTTCAAAATTATTCAACCCCCACTGAAATTGAGTGTTTTGGCCAGTTTGACATTGATTTTGATCATTCAGTCATCTTGCTTACAATTAAATCAAAGAGGCACGTGTAGGTCAGACAAATATAACATAACATTTATAATGAAATAACCACAAAGGTCTTTTCTGTGCTCACATCATTATCAGTTTTATTCAACCCCCAAGTGACATTCAATCTTAGTACTTAGCTTTTAAACGTGAAGCATAGCTTGACACAAGTGTCTTGCAGCGATCTACGGGTATCTTCGCCCATTCGTCATGGGCAAAAGCCTCCAGTTCAGTCACATTCTTAGGCTTGCACACTGCAACTGCTTTCTTTAAGTCCCACCAGAGGTTCTCAATCGGATTTAAGTCAGGTGACTGCGATGGCCACTCCAAAATGTTCCAGCCTTTAATCTGCAACCATGCTCTAGTGGACTCGGAGGTATGCTTAGGATCATTGTCCTGTTGAAATGTCCAACGTCTCCCAAGCCTCAGGTTTGTGACGGACTGCATCACATTGTCATCCAATATCTCCTGGTACTGAAGAGAATTCATGGTACCTTGCACACGCTGAAGCTTCCCTGTACCTGCAGAAGCAAAACAGCCCCAAAGCATGATTGACCCCCCGCCATGCTTCACAGTAGGCAAGGTGTTCTTTTCTTCATAGGCCTTGTTCTTCCTCCTCCAAACATAGCGTTGATCCATGGGCCCAAACAGTTCTAATTTTGTTTCATCAGTCCACAGAACACTATCCCAAAACTTCTGTGGTTTGTCCACATGACTTTGGCATACTGCAGTCGACTCTCTTATTCTTTGGAGACAGCAAGGGGGTGCGCCTGGGAGTTCTGGCATGGAGGCCTTCATTACGCAGTGTGCGCCGTATTGTCTGAGCTGAAACTTCAGTACCCACATCTGACAAATCTTTTCTCAGTTCCTCAGCAGTCACACGGGGACTTTTCTCCACTCTACGCTTCAGGTAGCGCACAGCAGTCGAAGTTCAGCATCTTCTTTCTGCCACGACCAGGTAGCGTTTCAACAGTGCCCTTTGCCTTGAATTTGCGAATGATGCTTCCTATGGTCTCTCTTGGTATGTTTAACATCTTTGCAATCTTCTTATAGCCATTGCCCTTCCTGTGAAGAGTAATCACCTCTTCTCTCTTGTCTTCCTGGACCATTCTCTTGACTTCACCATGTTTGTAACCACACCAGTAAATGTCTAGAAGGAGCGGAGTATCACAGTCATTTTAAAGCTGCCTAATTGGTGCTTATTATGCTTTATTGCTGCTCCGTGACATCCACAGGTGTTTTCAATACCTGATTGAAAACACTTGAATGAACCTCTGTTCTTCAGAGTGGTAGTCTTTAAGGGGTTGAATAATTGTGTCAATGAAGAATTCACAAAAGAAACATTTACTACTGTATTACAAAACCAATTGATGTCATTTTTAGTTGCATATGGTTCTTTTTAAAAAGTCCTTGTAGGATTTCATTCTGAATACAATTACAAATGTACACTAAATTCCCTAAAACCCTTTACAGCATTGGGGGTTGAATAATTTTGAACACAACTGTATGTTGCTGTGCTATGCGCCGCCGCCGATTGCCTTCGTCTCCGGCCCACCCAGGTTCTCTTTTGTTTTTATTTTGTCCATTCCCATGGTTATCTGAGCATTCAGGTCCAATTTGCAATTACGTCTCTGCTTGGCGTCAAACCCGGAAGAAGACGCTGGGTCCATGCGCTTTGGCGTTCATTCGGATCTATGCCGGTATTGGGTGAGCTCTGATATATTTTATTATAAATGTTTGTGTTATTTTGTAAGCCTGTATTCCTTGATAAAGGCCCGTTGGGGCCGAAACGTTGGTCAATGGACAGGTATTTTAATCTGTGCCAATAAAAGTTTTTTGTTTTATTTAAATCCCGATGTGCTGCCTTATCTCTATTTTTCTATATATCTGCTTCAAGGCATTTGCACTCTGGTACATTTACCATTATTGGCGTCTCTGGGTCTAATATTGTATTTGTATGTATATATATATATATATGAGATAGAGGAATAGCTGAACTCTCGGTCTTTCCAAATGTAACAATTTATTGTGGAAATTCAACGTTTCAGTCCGCTAACCGCGGACTTTCATCAGGATACAAAAATACAATGAAGAACATACATATATATAATAAAAACACTACTCACCAATTTGTGTGTCAAACTACCCATGCTGCACAGACGCCGTCTCAATCAGATGACGTCAGCAAACCAGCAACCCAAAGTGACCCACCCATCACCATGGCAACCGAATGCCGTCCTGAGCAAGAAACACTAGAGATAAAGAGGGCGCAGGCAAATTCTCAATGCATGTCAAAAAACATAACCAACATGTCTGTATTCCATACCATTAACTCAAGAGAAAAGTCTCACACACCTGCACAACCACCCTCCTCCAAATGCGTCCCCGGCCCTTAATATTCCTACTATTGATACCACGTCTGCTGAATCAGGTTCGGAGGTGGAGACAGCACAGACGGGCGGTGAGAATATTTTTTATGGGGCCGGTTTGGATATTCCAGACAATACCCCGGATCAGCGACCAGATCCAGGTGTGGTCCCACACGTCGTGGGCAGGGGGGCAAAAAGCACTGGTCCACGAGGACGGCCGCCCAAACAACGGAGGTAACATCTGTCTTCAATCTTTCTGACAGACCCCTCACCCTGATTGAGATTTCACTTCTGGAGAAAGGATTATCTTTTGCCCCTACGTCCTTCCCCAATCCACTTGACCTGGAGGTTGACTTGCACAAATTTGGCAGCGATCTACACCTTAAGGAATTCTTTAAAGCCCCTGGGACCTTGGGGAACATTCCTCAACACAATCGGTTTAAGCCTAAGAGTTCCTTTGATCCACCGAATCACCACGCCTCCATTAGAGCATTTCTAAGGAAAACTCAAGATGACTTCAGTTCTCTAATTTCCCTACAGAAGAAGTTTCATACGAACATCAGTACAGCTCAACGGAGTGCCATTAAATCTTTGGCACAAGACAAGACTATTGCTATTAGACCGGCTGACAAGGGTGGGGCGGTGGTTGTTATGAATTATAAAGATTATAGAGATGAAATCATGTGTCAGTTACAGGACCCAGGAACATACCGGGCATTACCGGGGGATCCTACAGTGTTGATTCGTAATAAGATTGAATCGGTTCTCCTTCGGGGGTTGACCATGTCATGCATAACTCAAGATCTGTATAATTTTCTCTTACCTATCCATTCGCGAACACCTATACTGTACACATTGCCCAAAATTCATAAAAACGCCACCCACCCTCCGAGTCGCCCTATTGTGTCGGCTTGTAGTGGATTACTGGAACCACTATCTAAATGGTTAGATTTCCTTGTGAAGGAGTCGGTGATGGGCTTGGACACCTGTTTTAAAGACACCCCCCAGCTGATCACTGATTTGCGAGACATTGTCTTACCGGAGACGGAGGTAGTATTTATGACGTGTGATGTGAAGAGTCTTTACACCGTCATACCTACTGACCTGGGAATTGAGGCGATGCGGGAAGTTTTGGCATTGTCGAGGTCCTACTCGGAACCCCCAATTGAGTTTGACCTAGAATTGTTGGAGTTGGTACTGACCTGTAACTATTTACGGTTTGAATCAATGTGGTACCAACAGATCACCGGGACCTCCATGGAGTCGGTGGTTGCGCCGATGTATGCCAGTGCTTTTATGCATTGGTTTGAACATCATGAGATTATTGCTAAATTTGGTGCCAAGATATTGTATTATAATCGGTTCATTGATGATGTGATCATCATCATGGATGACACGGTACAGGAAGCAGAATTAATGGTTGATCAGATCAATAATCTAGACTCTCCTATGAAGATTACGGCGGTTGTCAGCCTACAATCTGTTGATTTTTTGGACCTTCGCATTTCTCGTAGGGACAGGCACATTGAATACACACTTTTTCAGAAACTCACAGACCGTAATACACTACTTCACATGAGTAGCTCACACCCTTCTCACCTCAAGTGGTCATTACCTTACACCCAGTTCTTAAGGGTGTTTAGGAATAATTCCGATCAGGAGCAGGCACAGACTCAGATCCAGGAGATGTGGTCCTGTTTTTTAGATAGAGATTATCCCACTAGTATTCTGAGGGATGCCTTAGCCCGTTGTAAGAGTGAAGTCAGGGACAGGGCTGGTAAAGACTCCACATTTGTTTTTTCCACCGTGTATACCCCTAGATCTGATGATATTAATCACATTTTGAAACATAACTGGACAATACTTAAGGGTGATGAGACTTTACCGGAGGATTTTCAGAGACCACCTCTCTTTAGCCATCGGAGGTCACGTAATTTGAGGGACCTTTTAGTTCAGACAGATCCTATACATTCCTACTCCAATGAGACTGGTTTTCAACACCCGGGCTGTTTTAGGTGCCTGGGGTGTGTAACCTGTAGTCACATGATTTCTGGTGCTTCGTTCTCCCATCCCCTCACTAGTAAAAAATATTGCATTAAACATTGCATCACTTGCACCACAGACCACGTGATCTATAAGATCTCTTGCCCTTGTGGCTTACACTATGTTGGCAAGACTGATACCACCCTAAGGGAGAGAATCCCTGGCTTATAGGGATGGTACAAGCGATAAACCGGTTGCTAGGCATTTTCTAGAGAAGGGTCATCAACTACCGTCTATGAAATTCATGGCCATTGACCATGTCCTGTGCCCCAGGAGAGGTGGAGATTGGAGTGGTCTCTTGTTATGAAGGGAAACATTTTGGATCATGAAGTTAGATACTATCTGCCCTCGGGGCCTTAATGAGAGACTCTCGTACCAATCCTTTATTTGATATCATGGATGCTTATTTGTCTTTGCAGTTTTTTTCGCTCATATTTAATTAATAGGGGGTGCCTTTTTGGCTTCTTGTCTCTGTTGCGGGACACCTGAGCATGGGAGAGACCAGTTTTTTGTTATAATAGATCAGTGGTGCTTTTTTATTGTTGTGGGCTCCCCCTTTTTTTGGGATGGGGATGTGGCTATTGTGACATATAATTAATTATAAATATACATATATTTTTGGTGTATACGGCTTGAGGTATTGATGTGACCAATATACCACAGTCTGGATTGGCCCCTAAAACGGTTTGTTCACCTCAAATGTTTTATTTTCTAATGCTTTACCTTTTAACATCTTGCCTTTTTGATGTCCTTTGCCTTAGCCTAACTGGTTCAGCCTTATTCGTTTTGGCCCACTTTGATCTGTATACTTGTTTTTCCCATGCTCGGGTGATTACAGCTCTGTTTGCATTTATATTTTTTTTAGCCTTAGTAGTAGGGGTGTACTGCCTGTGAATCGAGACTTTTTTTCATCTTTTTGTTGCTTATGATCTTTGGGGCTCATAATGAGCGCTTTGTCAGTTGTATATCATGGACATATGGAATAGTATTTTCCTCGACCCCTTACTCTATATATTTGAATACTGGGCATCAGGCGCTTTCACTGATTTATCTATGTCAGTGTGCTTTTATTATTTTTTTATTTTCGTCCTGTGGGGACGCATTTGGAGGAGGGTGGTTGTGCAGGTGTGTGAGACTTTTCTCTTGAGTTAATGGTATTTTGCCATGGTGATGGGTGGGTCACTTTGGGTTGCTGGTTTGCTGTCGTCATCTGATTGAGACGGCGTCTGTGCAGCATGGGTAGTTTGACACACAAATTGGGGAGTAGTGTTTTTATTATATATGTATGTTCTTCATTGTATTTTTGTATCCTGATGAAAGTCCGCGGTTAGCGGACTGAAACGTTGAATTTCCACAATAAATTGTTACATTTGGAAAGACCGAGAGTTCAGCTATTCCTCTATCTCTATATTTGCTGAGTGGGCACCGGGCACGGCATTTTTCTATTTTTGGAGTGCAGTAGTGATCGTTCGTTATATATATATATGTGGTCATGGGATCACTAAGACGTTTAGAGAAGCCCTGCAAAAGTCAGAAAAAGTCCAGAGAACTCGTATACAAAGAAATGCGGTGGGAGGGAAATAATAGGTCTCAACACGGTTGTAACTCCAACTGGTCCGATGACAGACCCGCTGCTGCAAGATCGGTCCAGGCCGTCGTATATCAGTGATCGTGTAGGATATATTGGCATGCGTCACCACCAGTGAGCCAGCTAGACCCCATCGGTAGCGAATCCCTTTCCGACGGAGAGTTGTCACGTCCCTAAATCATCGGCGGGCTAGTATGGTCTGGAACGCGAGGTCATGACTCAAGGCCAGCGTAGAGCCCTCAAAATGCACAGGGTCCCGCGCCCCAGGGGTAGTCATAAGCTTCACCTTAAAGGCAACATCGCGGAAGGCTACTACGACATCCCCAGGTGCCCCTTTGGGGGTCGCCGCAGGGCTCCGAACCCAGAACACCGACCCAATCACATCAGGCGTATCAGGAGCACGTCCAGAAACCTGGAGAGCCAAGCGGGTAACATAAGGCGTTAACTCCTCTGTCGAGACCGAATCTGGGATGCCTCTGACCCTGATATTACGGCGACGGTGTCCTGATTCTAGCATCTCCACAGAGCAGGTCAGGACCTCGACCTGAGAACTAAGGGCAGCAACCCGTCCAAACAGGTGAGTTTGTTCTATATGCACCTCAATGGTCTTTGCCTGCACCTCTGTCATCTGTACACGTACCACGTCAACCTCTGCCCGGACCGCCGCCACTACAGGCCTCCATATCTCCCGAATTTCCCGAAGCTCAAAGATCTTGCAAAGGTCGCCTTTCATGGAGGGTAGATGTTCATCTTCCTCTTGGATCCGTGCCTCAGCAGAGTCTACGCATGGGCCGACCATCCCAGCTCCAACCACTGGCGCTCGGGGCTCCGGTTTCAAGCCAGTCTGTCGGTCCGAAGTTACGCTACTACTAGCGAAGAGCCGGCGATCTTCAGCCGAATCCCCATCAGAGAGTTCTCACGCAGCCAGCGAGGTACCCGAGGATGCTGCCAACGTGGCCTTGCGTTTTTTTTGCGACTTTTTTTTTGCAGCCACAGAGAAGGGTCGCGAGTCCGAAGCCTGAGACTGTGGCATGAGCCACGTCATCCCAGTGTTACCCCCGAGAGGCCAGGAGCAGTCATCGCCGCCAGATGAGTCGTAGCCAGGAGGCATGGCTGGGGACAGGCTGGCACAAAGATGCAAGGCCCCAGAGAAGCAGTCCCAGACCGCTCGCAGGCTTCCAAAATGGCCGTGGTCACAGGGCCCAAACCTCTCTGAGATCGAAAATCCGCAGCAGAACGCGCTGTTTGAAGTCAGGCCGAGAGCACAAGTCCTTCGAGGTTGTCTGAGGCCAACCGGGTGAGCAGTGAGAGCCGAGCGAGCGGGTGAAAAAACGCTAAAAAGCCGCTGCTGCAATGGAGCTCCTCTAAAACGCGACCGCTCGCTGCCTCGGTTAGCTCTGCCACCAAGGATGAGGGTTAACTCTTTCTTTTAGATATGTGCAACACTGGAAAATTTGGTTCAGTTCAGATTATTTCAGAATTGAAAAATATCAGATTCAGAATTAATCTAAATCAAACACTTTGGAATATCGGGAGCAGCTTGTCTCTCCTCCAGACCACCAGCCTCAGTCACCTGGTATGTGTGTGCGGCGTGACACGGTACGGGTGTGCCGCATGCAGAGCCGGTGTGCGCTAGCCCATTTTGCACCCTAGGCAAGCCAAGCTGCTCCCCCCCCCCGAAAAAAAATTGTCAACTGTTGAGATGCGGGGGGAACACACACACTTGTTCGGTGCCCACCTTACCCCTCCGATGGTTGGGCCCGGGATAGATCTGTGCCCCCTTTCTTTCGCCCCTTTCTTTTCTGTCTTTCCTCTGTGCCTCTTTCTTTTCTCGCTTTCCTCTGTGTCTCTTTTTTCTGTGCCTCTTTCTTTCTTTCATCTGCCTCATGTGGTGCCCACACGTCATCTGTTGGCACCTGCGCGTCACCATAAGACACCCACCTTCTGCGCCGCTAGCAGGGGTCTGCCGGCTAAATA